>MU159000.1:473374-511465 GCA_015888305.1 Antheraea pernyi
ACTTCATTACATAAAAGCAGTGTGACTTAAATGGAAAATCAAACCCCCATAGTAAGATAACAGTAAAGTGAAATTTATTCATCCTTCTTAGAATCCCCTCCACTGCTAACTGTTAACTTCTTCTGCAACTTGCTATGCTCTTCTGTGAGTCTATCATATTCCCTGTTGAGGCTTTCAGCTTGCGATTTCACAGCCTCCTTGTCTTTCTTCTCTTTGGATAATTCCTTTTCCAAATTCAAAATTTGACTTCTAAGCTCTTCCAATTCTTTTTGATTTTGTTCATCACCCTCGCCTTGTTTTTCCAACAACGACCTCGCAGTAACTGTCGCACTCTGTGCTTGGCGGTAATTAGCTTCAGCTTGAGCTAACAGCGTAGCCAATTCCGATATCATCTGCACCAACCGACGGATAACAACGAGTAAAAATAGCGCGAAACCAGAAATATAGAAATTACGTTGAGCGCGGAACAAACGCATGTTACCCTGCATTTCGGCGTCGAGGTGCTGGTGCTCCGTTGCTTCGATGCTCGAATATTTCTGCATTTCGCGTATAGCATCGAGTAGACATAGCACTAATACGCCGATCAAAATTAAGAAGTAAATCGAAGCTTGCCCGCTTATGTAAGCCAGGAATTTGGACTTGAAAAATTTCTGCCATCTACTCGGACTCGCTATAGGCAAAGTCAATAGCAGAACGATGGCTATTTCGGCGTATAGAAATGATGCGATTATTGTCCACTGGAGACTCATTTTTACACAATCTTGTACACTTCAACAAAAGATAATTACTGACAAAAGTTTTAAATACCGTATAACGATATATTTTACCGGCGAATATAAAGGCAGTTACAAAAATATCCGTGACTCGAACAGATTTATACGAAAAAATTATGTAGGAAATATGACAGGAATGACGTGTTCATAGCCAATACCATTAGGCCACAGATTATTAAGAATACTACGTATCAAAAGTCATGGTTCATAGAGTTCCGGAATGTTCGACACATTTTTCGCGTAAGAATTTCATAATTCATAGGCCCACGATTGCCCATCATTTAATTTATTTTGCCCACCTATATAGAAAAAGGTTTTGATACGTGTAAAACGCGAGGGCCAGCGTCTGAAAAACAATTGAAAATCACAAGGTGGATTCTTGAAGTTAGTTGTTTACCCATCCTTTGCTTTCGAGATAAGTCAACTCCTAAGGAGTTGAAAAAATGTTGAGAAATCGAGAATTTTAATTAGAAGATGCCTTTTCAGAAAAGTAAAAGATGTGCAGATGTGGGGAAAAGGAGCAGATTTAATTCTCGATATCTCTATTTTTATTCCACTCCTATTTCCACCCCTTAATTAAAAAAAGGTGTGTGTGCGATTCACACACGATACAAGTGAAACTTCAGTAAATCGACAAAAGAATGAAATGAATATATATAACAACGGTAGGATAATTACAAAGTTTATTTGTTTAAAAATGAATTTATTATTTAGCACAACAAGATATAAAAATACTCACAAACACCGGTAAATAATAACACACCACGCTGACTTCTTACTAAAAAGCTGTAATACGCAGCCGCATACAGTGTACATTAGTATTAGCTCACGTACTTTTCACATATTCCAACACACGTTAAATGCTCAAATACAAGTAAGTATTAAAAAGCGTGCAATGTACATTTACACCGACATATGATCTCTCGCTCTGGCTCACTAATTTTTGTATTTGTGTCTCTTACCTGTCGTTTTTTTCGTTGCATCTGGTTTGACACACCGACATTTGCTCTCTCGCTCTGGCTCACTAAGTTTCATATTTGTGTTTCTTGCCTGTCGTTTTTTCCGTTGCATCCGGTTTGAAATCACAACGATTCTAAAGTTTCACTTCAAAAAGTAATCGTGGGAAAATGACGTACTTCAAGAATCCACCTTGAAATTTTCGTTTTTGTTTTCGAACTCTGGCCCACGCATTTGAAATCTATCCTGACTTTTTTTACAGATATGCAAAGTATATAATAAGCAAAAATGAGCAATCTATGGGAAATACCCTCTATGAATTTAGAAATTCTTACACGAATAATGGGGTGCCACCTTCCCCGAGCTCATAGCCCAAATAATATAATGATATCTATATCAACAATTAATATTTTTATTTGTCTTTGGTGTCAACGTATTCAATTTCGACTTTTTTATAATGACGTCTCGTAAATCCAAATTCTGCCAATGCGTAGTATGTCAACGTATTATTATTATACGTTATACCTAATGTCAACATTGTCAAACTGACAGCATACTGCATATCCCGTTGCCGAATATCGAGTGACCTCATAATATTTCCAAAATAAGAAATAATTTCTAATCAAAGTGTCTCTCAAAACTACATTTCTTATATACCATTAGTATGGCTGATCCGAAATATGAAAATCTCCCCGGTATAGTAAGTACACATGATTCATACTTGATTGTTTTATTGATTTTAATGGCAAGCGGAAGAAAATTATTCCCCTTTATTACATACCTTCTTGTTGTCGTAAACTTTATGCTATTTAGTTTATATGACAAGTTATAACATTTACTAAAAATATGAACACATTTATGAAATTGAATTAGACGACAACGTATTTACTTCCCACACGACACGACAACGTAAACTATTTCAAAACTTCTAAAATATTTATTGTCATTTTATTAAACATTGAGTTACTATTGAGTAACGCACGTCGGTTGTAAATTTTTTAAATGATATCCTAACTTGTTATTCGTTTGAAAATTACTCCTTAACTCATGATACATAGGAGTCAATCAAGTGACATATCAAAAATAGTGCACTATATTACAACAAACAAAACTACAAAGTTACTGTCCCTAAATATGAGTCATATAAAATTAAAGCTAGCAAAGTAGATCTGAGCTATTTTTTGAAAGTGCAAAGAACATTGATAAAGTGTAATTGTATGCATAGAAAATTTTAGTGAATTTAAACTGACCAAAGTTGACCGAATCTTAATTTCTTGTGTTCTAACATTTGAATTATAACTTGCAATATTTATGTCATTTTTACCATCTCCTAACTTCATCACCTTTGATTTTATATGAGTCATCTAGTAAATTAGTGGTTACTGCATAAACAATAAGTACAGAATTATAATGCTTCTCCCAACTATTTCCACATATTGTAAATATGATTAAGATTCAGTATTTACTAGTAATACAGTTATTGCATTTTTTTAAATATCATTTTTCTGGTTGCATTTTCATATTACTTAAACACTTTATTATAAAATAAAAGTAATAACCTAATGATAATTGAATAAGAAAAGCAACAGACTTAATATCATTGTGCCTTTTATATAATACAAAATCTTATAAGGAAGAATTAATGTACAATGGTTTATTAAATGATGAGATTATTATTACATATATCCATAATTGTAATTATAGACCTACTAAATCTTTTTATTTCTTTGGTGTTATGTACTAGTAAATAGGGATGCTGAGGGATACTAATGGTCACTAACCTATAGCTGTATATAACTGACTGCATAAGGACTACATTACTGGGACTAGTTTTAAATACATAAAGAGTTAGTTACCCTTAAGAGGTGATAATGAAAGAACACAATAAAATGTGTGTATTAAGCACCACACCCTTTAGATTAAACCAATACACCTAATAATAATAAACTCTTATAATTAGTAATAACCATTTTAAAAACATACAAAATTAAACAGCAATTTACATTATAAGTGTACAGTTAGGCGGTCTTATCACTTAAAAGGATCTCTTACAGGCAAACTTTAGTAAACATTTAATTTTCAAAATACTAAATGGCGATATAAAGATATACACAAAAATATAAAGACAACAGAGAGAAAACACATGTATTAAAATTAAAAAGAATTATTTTTTTCAGGCATATGATCAACCAGATGTTTATGAGACTGGTGATTTGCCTGAGGCTGACCAACCAGAGCCATATGAAGAGGAAGAGAACGATTCCATTGAACTGCTTCATCTGTCTGTCAAAGATTCATTTAATAAGTTTAAAGGGAAATTCCTGACTGGTTCAGTAGATTTTTCCGATAGGCTTAGTAGAAAATCAAGGATTGGATTTAGGTATAATTAAAGTCGCCTCCAATTTTCCTATAAAGCAACTTTACAGTTAATTTTATAACATGAAATAAAATGTGTTAATAGTAATTTATTTACTCGCCAAAATATTTCTTTGAAAATTCTTTGAAAATTTACTTTTTCTAATAATAAAGGAGTTCAAATTTTGTATATGAAATTAGTTATTAATCTGTAATTTTGTTATTTTATTTTTTTATACTATCTGGTTGATGCATGACCTCAGTCACACCTGATGGAAAGTGAGGACGATGCCGAAAATGTAACAGGTTCACACAGTAAATTCTCATTCACTCTTCTTTTGAAAATCTCTACATCATATGCATCAGGAAGAATAGACGCAGGCAGCACATTCCACTCAGTTTGATATTTTTCAAGTTAAAACATCATAATTTCGTTTGTGAATGTATTGAACTATATGTTTACTTTTTAAGTGTAAGAATTTCATTGTATAAATTCTTCTGAATGAAATCTAATCTGAGATATTTGCCTCTTTAGTTAATTATGTTTTCTAGACACCAATCTATTTCATGGAGTGGTTCCTTAAAAGTTTTATATTAAAGGGCTGGTGAATGGGAGTTGGCAGCAGAAGGAGATCCAGAAACACCACTGGAACGGTACAATAGGCTTCGATGTGAATTCTCAGAATTGCTTGAACAAGTAGCAGAACAACAGAGTAAAGCTGCTGAAAGTGACAAGGTATTAAGGAAATTAAACAGCAACCTGAGCTTCAGGTTTCACTGGCCTTTAGCCTAGTTTATCGATTTTAACATACAATGCTGGTCTTCAAATAAAGCGTTGACATAACCATTGGTAATAAATAGATGTATGTATAAATAGAAATCATTTTTCAATATTCAATCTTATTTTATAGTTATGGAAACCCATAAATGTCACAAATCTACCAGTTATTATAAAGGATGCTATGATAAACATGTTTATTTTCCAGGATGAATGCTCGAAATTAGCTGCTCAGATCAATACCACAAAGAAACTTCTAGAAGAATTAAAATTGGAGGAAGGTGAATTGATTGATCCGAAAGCGGAAAAACTAAAGTTTGTATGATGTTTATTATTTTTTAATCCTTTATGAGCCTGTATCAAATTTTATTGCCTATTTTCAGTTTTTTTTTTAATGTCATGGCAGGCATACGAACATGTGGATCACCTGATGTTAAGTGATCACCACCGTCCATAGACATTAACAACACCAGGGGAGTCGAAAGTGCATTTCCAGTCTGTGTTTGGGGAAGGGAGGGAGGGGAGGTGGGCCTCTGGTGCTCTCACTGACCGATCGAAACGCAACAATGCAAGCACCGTTACTTCACGTCGGTTTTCTATGAGAGGGTGGTACTACCCCGGGCGAGCCGACACATTCATGTTGAAACCAGTAATAGCTTAAGCCTGTGGCTCAACCACCTACTTATTCAGTCGGTAGTTATATTCAAATAAGGCTATAAACAAAGTCATAAATTTTTCGGGAAAAATAAAATAAAGAACCGAACTTAAGATATTTAACTTTCTTGCATTTTTTTTACGTGTTTTTGTATATAATAAAAGTAACATACACATAGTTCCGAAATTCATACAATTGAAATATAGTTTGTTTGCATACTACTGTATTTACTTTTTCTCGAACTGGCTACGCTATTACCCCGACAGGGTCTTCACAGCTTCACCGGACTACTAAGGTTGGCGCTTAAGGCACTGAACTGATTTGGTTTTTAGGTAACATACACAAGAGCGCACGCGCACCTCGGGTTGGGCTGTTACCTGGAAAAAATCGCGTCTGACCTAGCTAACTATTCTAAGCTATTCACACATTACCATACACCATACAATTGAAATTGCATGATTCACAAATGTATACGTGTATATCGGAATGATACGAACTAAACTATTCGATTCAGTTCGATGAGGGGAAAAAACAAAACCCTCCCACCATGTGTATGTATGTGCACGTGTGTGAGAGAGATGATGTCATATGTGTGTTCAAGTGATATAGGTGAGTCACTGTATCGCGATAATAATATCTCGAGGGCTCCATCCGGGGACGACCTATGCTCGAGATATTCCACGAGAAGATATTCTAAGAGCCACGTAGTGTATGGGAACGAAAGAGAAATCGCGGCGGCGCGGGGGTCGGTTACGCGAGCGTGGGCGCAACACGCATTTGAACGATCGAATTTAAATTTAATGAACGGCGTCGGCGCGGGAATCTAAAAATAGACATAACAAAAAATTATTATTATTAGACGGTCGTTTTAGGGGAAGATAGACGTAAATACGCGAATTTACTCTATCTTATATGAGTTATTTATTTTGAACGGCTGCACGAGTGAGCCGTTGTAGTGTAGCCGCGATGGCTGGAAACCTATGTTTTTTTTTTATGTCATAGGTGGCAAACAAACATTTGGGTCACCTGCTGTTAAGTGATCACCACCGTCCATGGACACTAACAACACCGGAGGAGTCGCAAGTGCGTTGCCACCCTTTGGGGGGAAGGGTTAGGGGAGGTAGAGGGAGAGGAGAGGGGAGTGGAGGTGGACCTCCGGCGTTCTCACTGACCGAACGAAACGCAACAATGCGTGCACTGTTACTTCACGTCGGTTTTCTATGAGAGGGTGGTACTACCCCGGACGAGCCGACCCATCCATGCTGAAACCAGTAATAGTTTCAGCGTGGCTCTACCATTATTAAGATCGCCGTTACGGCACCTAGTAGAGGATTTCGGGCGGTCTCTTCATAAGCCGAGATCACGTGAAAAATGAGTAGTTGACCTGCGTAGTCTATACTGACAAACATACTACTGTACATTTTGTTTGTTACACTTCCACATCTTAACTATTCAACCAATAACCATGAGTTTTACATACACCTTGTCATACACAGGGTACAAAAAGGAACATAGGGTACATTCTGTCCAAAAAAAGTACTGTTTTTAAGGTTTATATCAAATTTACATTAATGAGAGCAGAAGCTATAAGTATATAATATGCAGACCCAAAATATTGTACAATACTATATGTTATAGTAATATTGAAAACCTTAAATATAAGGCACTTGTTTCATCTTGATAAGTCTATCGTCTTCATAGTAGATATTCTTGTGATATAAAATCAAATATGACTAAGCTGATCAAAATTCAGTATTACAGTTGTAATACAGGCTCATTTAAAGAACACAGTCACATACCTAAAACTCCAGAAAAAAAAACTATTATAATATGTTTAATTTTTAGGGAGTACCTAGCAACAAATGGCAGGAAAAAGCAAGGGCCGATAGTGACGGCACAGTTGAAATTAAAACCGGAAATCAGTATAGGACAGACAACTAGGATAGCACAACTGGAGCACAGGTATGTCGATTATAAATAATTTTGCAGAGAGTGAAATATTTTGATTTTTGACTACTGCATTCATGTAAAAATATAAAAAGCATGTTGATGGGAAACACCTATTAACTCACTTGGTCAGTAAAATCACCTTGTATAATGTAACGGCAAACGGCATGATGGTCTCTTATCATATCATACCTACCATATTATAAATTGACAGGATCTTAAATTATAAGCTCGAACTGTCCACTACTTAATCCATACAATGTCTGGGACCCATACATTGGTCTCAGTTTTGCCACATTTTGAGGTCCAAATAAGCTGATTTTTAAATTTATCAACTGTAGTGGAAGCTGTCGCGTTAATAATAAACAGATTAGTATTATCACCTTAGACACAAATCACGTCTGTATGTTCGCGATAAACTGAAAAACTATCAAACGGATTTTCATGCGGTTTTCACCAGTGGATAGAGTGATCCACGAAGAACGTTTTAGTGTATATTTTGTCAAGGATTTTTTCATAATCAGGGCTTGACAACGTATGCCGGGCCTGCTAGTTATTAATAATTCTATCAGTATATACAGTACTACTTGATGGCCTACACCTTTTTCTCTTGTGTCAGCTCCTCTTACCATAATTGTTTTAAATAATTATCATTAGTAAGGTTCTATTATCAGATTGCACAAACTGGAGCAGGCTGCTGGTGTCAGAGATGAGGAAGCCTTCCGAAGACTACAAGCTGCCACCGGACAAGTAAGTATCTGGAAACGTAGAACTTTCTTAGGAATGTTGTATATACATTCAAATTATTTTATGCATATAATTTCGTACGGTGGTAGAGCCATTCAAGCTATTACCGGTTTCAGCATGAGTGGGCGACTCGTTTTGTTCGTTCAGTGAGAGCGTCGGAGGCCTACCTCCTCTCTCCCCTCCCTCCCCCCCCCCCTCCCTCCCCGCTCCCTTATTCCCCCTTCCCCACAAACACAGGCTGGCAACGCACTTGCAACTCTACTGATGAATGGGTTGGCTCGCCCGGGGTACTACCATTCTCTCATAGAAAACCGACGTGAAGTAACAGTGCTTACATTGTTGTGTTTCGTTCGGTCAGTGAGAGGGCCTGAGGCCGCTTTTTTTTTTAAAAAAAGTTTCCGTCTTTCTTAGTTACCGAACGAAACGCAACAATGCAAACCTACCTCCTCTCTCCTCTATTTCCCCGCTCCCTTATTCCCCGTTCACCACAAACACAGGCTCGCAACGCACATGCGACTCCCCTGGTGTCGCTAGTGTCTGTGGATGGCGGTGATCACTTAACATCAGGCATCGGGCGCCTGATCGTTTGCCTCCTATGATATAAAAAAATAATTATGTATTCATGTTATGTTTTAAACTTGTGATCACTTAAACGAAATGTCATACCCCATAATTTTTGATAATTATATGTATAGAACGATATTAAATATTTTCAATTTTGAACATTGTTTTATCATTATATTAGAGTGGTAAGCGTTATTTTTATTATAGGATTTAACACCTTTGAAAATAATGCCTGTACATATGTGAAGATAGATCATTATGAGAATTGGGTTACACTTGCGTTGCAAAGCCTATTTGTCCATGGTCTTTTTTTTAAGGAAATTTATGGATGATAAAACCATTGGACAAATAATAATTCATAAACGATGACGGCTTGGTGGTAACATCATAGCATTAGCATAACATTGGAATCATAGTATCTTATTAACATTAATTAGTGCTACCAATTTCAAATTCAGTTCACATCGAGGATCACTAAACTCGCATGCACTTGATAGCCAGTCATCGTCGTTTGGTTTGAGTATTGCCATCATCGATCACCTATCTAGGTAATGTCACATAATGTCACTTCATATGAAATCACGTAAAATCACATCACATAGTGTCACTTCACATGAAATTACGTAACATCATGCTGTATAATGCCACGTCGCATCACATCACATTACTCATGTAACATCATGTCACGTGGCTTCACATGACACCACTTCCGTAACGTAATGCCACATCGTGTCACGTCGCATCATATCACATCATCCACGTAACATAATGCCACATAAGCTGACGTCGCACCGCATCACTTACGTCCTGTTTTTCACGTAACATAATGTCACGTATCGTCGCATGACTTCACGTAACATGATTTCACGTAACATGATGTCACGTAAATCGGGGTGTAAGGGGTGTCGAATAACATCATAAGACTTGAGACACCCAAGCTAACCTCACCTGCTGAATAACGAGGCAGTGGCGAAAGCGGGGTGGTAGGGATTTACAGCCTATCTGGGTCGCAACCACCATGTATATGGCGAAAAAACCCGTCATAGTGATTCGCTTCTGCGGGTCGCGTTTCGGGATCAGCCTGTGCATATCCAGCTTTTCGCAGGCCGGCATGACAGCGGCGACCGGCAATGGATAGTGTGTCACTCGGTGGTCGCCATTCTTTTTGGACTGTACTGTGCTTACCATCTGGCATAGTGCAGCCATTTTGCCGTGCTATAATAAACGCCAGTGAATGGTATTATCAGGCGACAGTGTGCGGTGCGGCGGCCGTACTCGCGGCGCAGTGTTCCTTGCTGCGTCCCGGTGAGGTCGCCGCTACTGAAGCGCGCGTCGCCTCTCTACTCACCAATGTCGACGCTCTAAAAGCAGCCATCAAACCGACAGACCCTGAACTCGACGCCAAGGTCAGTCTTTTTATAATTTTACATAATAGATCAAAGAACTATGTCTACCATACTGGTTTTAAGTGGTTATTGTGGCCAACAGATATCTTTATGTATAGATTTCTTCTTTACATGTGTATGTCACTGAACTCCTCCGAAACGGTTGGACCGATTTTTATAAAATTTTGTATGCGTGTTTAAGTGGATCCGAGAATGGTTTAGATTCAATTGAACACGGTAGGTGGCGCTGCGATTGAATTTTGATTTATTTTTATTATCAAGGCAGGACAGCGTCCGTCGGGACCGCTAGTATATATATAAGTTATAACAAGCAACGACTCGTGAACATGGAACATGACAGTGCATTTTTCGACAAAAATGATGTGTGTACTTACGCAGTTGAAATTTGTCTCCCTCTGGTTATTTTATTAAATACTACAAAGGACATACAAACAAAACGATTTAGGGTATATCTATGAGTTTCAAAAAATAGTTCACTCTCATGAAACATGATTTTAATGTTTAACCAGAACTACGTGTTTTATTTGAACTAATTGAGAACTGACTTTTGTTTTTATTTTGCATTAATAGATTTAACCTATACAATGCTATTACCGATTTTAAGTTACCTCTGTCATATTTTAATATTTTTGCCTAAAAAGTAGTCTCTATCGACCAATAAATTCGCATCAAATTCGGTTCTACAGCTTTCAGAAATTAGTACAAACTAACACTACACATTTCAATTTAATTTATATGTATAGAGTATGGAAATACTAATATATAGTAGAGGATACGTTTGTAATGAAAAGAAAAGTAAATTAATTTGAAATTCTTCTGTGTTAACCAATTATATGTGAACAATTCTATAATTTTAGACTATTCGTAGCAAAGAAAACGCCATTTAAAATAAAAAGATAATAAAATATTTAAATTTAACTTACACAGATATAGAATAATAATATAGAAAAAAAAAGAGATATAGAATAAAAATTACAGTTAATATTTGAAATGAAATTAATAATATGTGAATGTAAACATATTTTATGAATTACAGGTGAACGAATTGCATAAATTATTGAAGCAAATCGACGGGATATCACATTCAGAGATATTGGAACGCATGGAAGCATTAGAATCTCTCCACAATCAAGGTAAATTACAAAATAAATAAGTACACAGATAACATAGTATATCCATATCCTTTTTACTCATTAGTGGGTATGTGTTAGTGCGAGTGAGAGGTGTGCACATTGAGGACACATCCCTGTTATTTGAGACAATGATTCATATGCATCCCTTTTTTAGCTAACATTATTTCATTGTAATATAAATATCATTAGTTCTAGTATATACATATAATTCTATAGTTATTATGTAATTACATATTTACAGTTACTTCTCCGTAGACAAGGTTTTTTTTTTAAATATTTATGGTCAGGGTAATACATTTTTACCTTATTACTTTTTTTTAATATTTTGACAATCCAACAGCAGGCCAAACCGATTTTTGTATAAATTAATAATGATTATTTCGTTTTCTTCACATATCGATTATTTCATTTTAGTTACAAAACATAGAATACTAATCGATGTATCGATTACTATTTCAGTTAATAAGTTTTATGTCAATTATTCTTATTGCTTTCTGTTCACATATCGATTATTTCATTTTAGTTACAAATCATAGAATACTAATCGATGTATCGATTACTATTTCAGTTAATATTCATTGTAATATAAATATCATTAGTTCTAGTATATACATATAATTCTATAGTTATGATGTAATTACATATTTACAGTTTTTTCTACAGTTTTTTTTTTTTAATATTTATGGTCAGGGTAATACATTTGTGCCTTATTACTTTTTTTAAATATTTTAACAATCCAACAGTGGGCCAGGACTATTTTTGTATCAATTAATAATAATTATTTCGATCAGTTCACATATCGATTATTTCATTTTAGTTACAAATCATAGAATACTAATCGATGTATCGATTACTATTTCAGTTAATAAGTTTTATGTCAATTATTCTTACACTATTATATTATTGTTCGCCCTTAGGTTAATAAAATGTCATTTACGTTAGAAGAAATTAACTGTATCAAGTAGATTAATTGTAACAAAATTGTATAACATTCACACTTACATATTATAACGCCGTAGTCACGGCTGACTTGAAGATATTTTCCTTGTATTCGTATTCGCTCGAATGCTTAGAATAGAATTATGCTTGGAGCCTTGGACCCACAATAGTGCGCTTTATGTACCTAAGTTATTAAATAAGGGTTGAAAACTCGTAAAAGTCTGAAGTCATACCTCGAATGATTTGACAGAGTTCGAAACGGTCTTATTTTATTACCCCATTATATGGCGTTCCCACGATCGATGACTCATCCTTTGTTTCTGTGCCTCGAGCTCGCATACATAATGTCACGTGTCTTTAGTCTTGTGTGACATTTCAATTTTTTTAAGCATGCTATTATATAACTAGAAAGCTGTATATACGTCATATGCGCTTCGACAGCGCCTTTTTAAAATTTGGCTATTTAGCTTACTTTTTGACGGCTGCCCCGCCACCGCCCGTATCTAAGTAACATATAACTATTTCTTTTTCACCACCGATATTGAGAGCGTGCCATCGTACTTCCATATTTTATCTAAGACAGTGTGGCATTACAATATTATTTTACGTATGTGTACGCTATCGTGCCATTTGTTTTGTTAAAATACCATGTAGGTAACGTATCTACAGGTTTTTAGATATATATATTTTTTTAACTGGTTCAGCAAAATGACTGCACTGTACAATGAAGTACAGTACAGTCTATAAAGAACGGTGACTGTCAGTTTTAAAACTGTATAATATCATTGTAAGCATGTGGATGAAATTATGACAGATATATGAAAAGTAAATTTTTAATAGAATGTGCATTATAGTTTTTACCCTTCAGTCATTAGCAAGGTAATTAAAATACTTATTAATAAAATATTACCCACCGGATCAATTTTTATCCTTTTTTTTCTCAACAGCGAGTAATTTCGGTAAATCTCTAACTGAATTGGAAACCTTACAAAGTACTATAGCGAGTGGCGTCCAGAACAACAAGGAGCTACTCCAAGGTGTTCAGGAGGTGTTCGCTCTGAACGTGGACAGCCTCCAGAAGGAGATCAAGAAACTGGACGAACGAATCAATAAGCTCGTAACAGCGTGATCATTTTATGAAAATTATAAGGGTGTTTACACACCAAGCGATGTAATACGGGAACAACACTTTAGTTGCGCGATTTTAAAATAAAACAATTTTTTATTGTAGTTAAGTTTACAACATTTCTTTATTACATTTAGTTAACAATTAAAAAAGGAAACATGATTTCGTTTAAAATCTCGAGAGATCACTTCTGAATAGCAAATAGACCCTGTTAATAAAAAAATAGTGGCATAATATATAGCTAAACCTTCCTCATGAATCACTCTATATACTGGTGGAAACCGAATGAAAATCTGTTCAGTAGTTTTTAAGTTTATGGCGAAGAGACTAGACGTGGCCGAGGTCTTTGTTTTATAATAGTAAAAAAATAATAATTTGGTTGTTAACTGTACTTAAAATGGCATTACAGTGCCTTATATATTATTTCACATATAGCTTGCTTAGCATTTAGCAATACTAATATAATATCATAACAGTGCCAAAGAATGAGACGTAATACACTTTACAGTGTTTCTTATATGCGCGGTTTCTTCATTGTATATTGCACTGCCGAATACAAATCTATGTTGTTTTTATGTTTTGTAGTTATTTTTGTGTGATTCTTTTATAAAATCATCTTTCACTCATTTCACATAGCATTTTAGCAACCGCACTCGAAGGTTTTGCTAAAATACTATGGAACATGCCGACATCCAGTTTACTTAAATTACATTTTTTAATACAATTTATTCTAACATTATTGTTTTTGCCACATTCCGTCAGAAAATAAAGTTTATCTATGTTACAGTATAGTCGCTTTGTTTGTAATTGCCCTTAAGTTTAAGCATTATTCTCTATCAATGAATATTAGTTAGAGCAGCTTTATACTGTGAAACTGGTTTTTTTATGTGTATATAACACTTGATTATACTTTATTTGATGAATGTGGAAAGTTGCGTACAGCAGTATTGCCGTTTAATAAATAAATTGTTCTAAAGGCGTATTTTTTAACACAAAGCGATAGCAATAACGACTACCCTGTTATTACAAAAAAGTTAAATACGTATTAAATACTTGGTTTAAAAAGGTTTCATAATAAATGCACCGCGCTCGTCCGAGGCAATTTCGCGTTATCCAAAACGCGACAAAAGAGCAAGATGGCGAACATTCAGCGACCGCGGTGCATTTAATATGAGACCTTTTTAAAGCCAGGGTTCATTACGCATTTCACATAGCATTTTAGCAACCGCACTCGAAGGTTTTGCTAAAATACTATGGAACATGCCGACATCCAGTTTACTTAAATTACATTTTTTAATACAATTTATTCTAACATTATTGTTTTTGCCACATTCCGTCAGAAAATAAAGTTTATCTATGTTACAGTATAGTCGCTTTGTTTGTAATTGCCCTTAAGTTTAAGCATTATTCTCTATCAATGAATATTAGTTAGAGCAGCTTTATACTGTGAAACTGGTTTTTTTATGTGTATATAACACTTGATTATACTTTATTTGATGAATGTGGAAAGTTGCGTACAGCAGTATTGCCGTTTAATAAATAAATTGTTCTAAAGGCGTATTTTTTAACACAAAGCGATAGCAATAACGACTACCCTGTTATTACAAAAAAGTTAAATACGTATTAAATACTTGGTTTAAAAAGGTTTCATAATAAATGCACCGCGCTCGTCCGAGGCAATTTCGCGTTATCCAAAACGCGACAAAAGAGCAAGATGGCGAACATTCAGCGACCGCGGTGCATTTAATATGAGACCTTTTTAAAGCCAGGGTTCATTACGTATTTAACTTTTTTGTAATAACACCGTATGCTATCGCTTTTCTACAATGAAATATATAATTAGGGAGTTTTCTAAATGAATGCACGTTTTATAGTTATTTTGGATAACGGATGGTGCCAGTTACTTAATCGAATTTAAGTTCTGCATGCATGATATGTAATATTTTTTATTTTAACATATAATTATTATAACATTGCTGTTATATCGTTCTATAGTTAGACTGCTTATGATAAAGTAATTTATTAAAGAAAATAAATCTTTTATGTAGCTAAAAAGTGGTTTTATTAATAAACTAGCTGTGACCGCGACTTCGTCCGTATGGAACCTTGTGTAAAAGAAAGTGACTAATAAAGTCGTCTGAATGTATTAAGTCCATTTATCTACTTTTCTCTCGTTCTCAAGTCGCGTCTTCATTAAAAGTACAATAACTTTTTTTAAGTTAAAGTTCGAAAAAATAATGATTTCGTAAATTAGCTGTCAAAACGTTTACAATACTACACTATCGGAAACATATCTTTCATTTCACTTACATCTAAATCTTCTGAAAGTAACCGCAACGGTTATATCGCCACATTCCTGTTACCTAATTATAATAGGAAAGTATCCTACTAAATTATTCATATAACAATGCAACTTAACGATAAAAGCCTATTAAATTATAACTATATTGAAGTGAAACTTCTAATGCGACTTCCAACAAGGTTGCGTTAAACGTTTAACGCTACCATGGAGGGGGTATGAAAGTACTGTTGCGTTAAACGTTCAACGCTCCTGGGGAGGGCGAATAGAAAGAGACAGAGTGAGAAAATAATCAAACATTTCGTATCTTACTTTAGTTATCATAATCCCATTGTAAATGTTATAAATATATATTTCTTCACTCGAAAATGATAATTAAAAGATGCGATCAATTGTGAATTGTAAGCAATGTTAATAAAGTTTGTCTTAAAGAAATAATATGATTTCACTACAAATCAATTTCTTCCCCTTCCTATTTTCATTTCCACAATACGAAGTTTCACTTCTTCCGCGTGGAGGGACTCAACGCACTACTTTTTATTTTATTTATATTATACATATATTTTAACTTTTTTTTGTATTAACCTATTGACTACTATGCGGAAGCTCAAACTTTATGCATATTTAGAACCGCTAAAAAAATCGACTGTGAAACTGGTTTTTTTATGTGTATATAACACTTGATTATACTTTATTTGATGAATGTGGAAAGTTGCGTACAGCAGTATTGCCGTTTAATAAATAAATTGTTCTAAAGGCGTATTTTTTAACACAAAGCGATAGCAATAACGACTACCCTGTTATTACAAAAAAGTTAAATACGTATTAAATACTTGGTTTAAAAAGGTTTCATAATAAATGCACCGCGCTCGTCCGAGGCAATTTCGCGTTATCCAAAACTACATTTCGTTTTTTTTTTATTGTAGCACGGCAAAATGACTGCACCGTGCCTGATGGTAAGCACAATATAATCCAAAAACAATCGAGACCACCGTATGACACACTATCCACCGTCGATCGCCGCTGTCATGCCGGCCTGCAAAAAGCTGGATATGCACAGGCTGATCCCGAAACGATTTTGGATAACGGATGGTGCCAGTTACTTAATCGAATTTAAGTTCTGCATGCATGATATGTAATATTTTTTATTTTAACATATAATTATTATAACATTGCTGTTATATCGTTCTATAGTTAGACTGCTTATGATAAAGTAATTTATTAAAGAAAATAAATCTTTTATGTAGCTAAAAAGTGGTTTTATTAATAAACTAGCTGTGCCCGCGACTTCGTCCGTATGGAACCTTGTGTAAAAGAAAGTGACTAATAAAGTCGTCTGAATGTATTAAGTCCATTTATCTACTTTTCTCTCGTTCTCAAGTCGCGTCTTCATTCTTTAAAAGTACAATAACATTTCGTTAACAGTTCGAAAAAATAATGATTTCGTCAATTAGCTGTCAAAACGTTTACAATACTACACTATCGGAAACATATCTTTCATTTCACTTACATCTAAATCTTCTGAAAGTAACCGCAACGGTTATATCGCCACATTCCTGTTACCTAATTATAATAGGAAAGTATCCTACTAAATTATTCATATAACAATGCAACTTAACGATAAAAGCCTATTAAATTATAACTATATTGAAGTGAAACTTCTAATGCGACTTCCAACAAGGTTGCGTTAAACGTTTAACGCTACCATGGAGGGGGTATGAAAGTACTGTTGCGTTAAACGTTCAACGCTCCTGGGGAGGGCGAATAGAAAGAGACAGAGTGAGAAAATAATCAAACATTTCGTATCTTACTTTAGTTATCATAATCCCATTGTAAATGTTATAAATATATATTTCTTCACTCGAAAATGATAATTAAAAGATGCGATCAATTGTGAATTGTAAGCAATGTTAATAAAGTTTGTCTTAAAGAAATAATATGATTTCACTACAAATCAATTTCTTCCCCTTCCTATTTTCATTTCCACAATACGAAGTTTCACTTCTTCCGCGTGGAGGGACTCAACGCACTACTTTTTATTTTATTTATATTATACATATATTTTAACTTTTTTTTGTATTAACCTATTGACTACTATGCGGAAGCTCAAACTTTATGCATATTTAGAACCGCTAAAAAAATCGACGAGGACTGTGATGGATGATAATTCTTGGACTGATTTTGGAACTTATTTGACACTGGACATGAGGGTTTTGGTTGATATTACGGAATCTGTAAATTTTTATAAAAGGAGAATAATGCAATTAAGGTAATTGAAAAGAGAAGATATTGAAATAAATATATGGCTATATACACAGGATAAGTAATTATTTTTTAAGAAAATATAAAATTTGTGATTACTAGACTATAGTCATATCGAATCAAAAGTACTTTATTCAGTTTACGCCCTAATAAGGCGCTTTTGAACGTCAAAACTACCACCGGTTCGGACAACAACCCAATCATCGAGAAGAACGGCAAGAAACTCGATGGCGTACATCTTTTTAACATATATATATATATATATATGTATTTCGAATACATTAGGTATACGTTACAATACCGTTTTTAGTGGATGCACAGAGAAGAGTCAATTCCAGACATCATCATCGTTCACTTTTTGTCCACTATAATAGCCTTTCGACACTAAAACCGGCTTGACATGGCGCTTAAATTTACAGTCCGGCAAATCGGTAATATGTTTTGGGACTTTATTGTAAAACCTAACACTATTACCTAAGAAACTATTAGGTACTGGTTTTGCTAAGTCTGAAACATGGGACGAGCAGTTTGTTACAGTTTCTAGTATTTCGATCATGCCGGTACTTTACAAAATGCAGGTTTTCAAAGTTTTTACGTACATGCATTAAATTATCAAAAATGTATTGGGAGGGCAGGGTTAGGATACCGAATTCCTGGAACTTAGCAGTGGCAATAACTGTAAGCTGGCGAATTTTTCGTATTGCGTATGCAGCCGAACTTAACCTGTTAGCCAATTTTTTAATATGAGGGCCCCATTGTAATTTAGAATCTAGTGTGCTGGGGAGGGAGAATAGAAAGAGACAGAGTGAGAAAATAATCAAACATTTCGTATATTACTTTAGTTATCATAATCCCATTGTAAATGTTATAAATATATATTTCTTCACTCGAAAATGATAATTAAAAGATGCGATCAATTGTGAATTGTAAGCAATGTTAATAAAGTTTGTCTTAAAGAAATAATATGATTTCACTACAAATCAATTTCTTGTCATGCCGGCCTGCAAAAAGCTGGATATGCACAGGCTGATCCCGAAACGCGACACTCAGAAGCGAATCACTATGCACTATGAGGGGCTTTTTCGCCATATACCCATATATTACGACCCAGTCAGGCTGTAAAACCTTGCCACCCCACTTTCGCCATTGCCTTGTTCGTTATTCAGCAGGGTGCACCACGTGCAGGTGGGGTTGGCTTGAGTGTCTCTTATCTTAGATGTCATTCGACACCCCTTACACCCCAAAATTTTTATCTGTATTTAACTGTTTTATCTGTATTTAACAATAAGTTATTTAACGCAAACCAATGACAAACTTTATTTAATGTATTATTCAGACGCCTAACCTCTGAATCTATCCGTTTCACTTTAAATATAAGGGAAGTATCATTTGCAAAAAATACCATGTTAGCACAGTTATTAACCATCAGCGGAAGATCATTTATATAATAGGTCTTTACCTATGAAATTGCCGTTCTGCAGTACTGGCCATTTCAAATCAAAATAATTTTTGTTTGGCTAAGAATTCAAATTAATTTTATTTTAAAAACATGTAATTCTTTTTCCAAAAGTAGTCAACCGCAACGGTTATATCGCCACATTCCTGTTACCTAATTATAATAGGAAAGTATCCTACTAAATTATTCATATAACAATGCAACTTAACGATAAAAGCCTATTAAATTATAACTATATTGAAGTGAAACTTCTAATGCGACTTCCAACAAGGTTGCGTTAAACGTTTAACGCTACCATGGAGGGGGTATGAAAGTACTGTTGCGTTAAACGTTCAACGCTCCTGGGGAGGGCGAATAGAAAGAGACAGATACCATGGAGGGGGTATGAAAGCACTGTTGCGTTAAACGTTCAACGCTCCTGGGGAGGGAGAATAGAAAGAGACAGAGTGAGAAAATAATCAAACATTTCGTATCTTACTTTAGTTATCATAATCCCATTGTAAATGTTATAAATATATATTTCTTCACTCGAAAATGATAATTAAAAGATGCGATCAATTGTGAATTGTAAGCAATGTTAATAAAGTTTGTCTTAAAGAAATAATATGATTTCACTACAAATCAATTTCTTCCCCTTCCTATTTTCATTTCCACAATACGAAGTTTCACTTCTTCCGCGTGGAGGGACTCAACGCACTACTTTTTATTTTATTTATATTATACATATATTTTAACTTTTTTTTGTATTAACCTATTGACTACTATGCGGAAGCTCAAACTTTATGCATATTTAGAACCGCTAAAAAAATCGACGAGGACTGTGATGGATGATAATTCTTGGACTGATTTTGGATTCATCAAATCGATGGTTTAGTTCAGTCATAATGAACCTTTTTTTTAAAGCAGCCACAAACACGTTTCACTCTTGGTGTCTCGAGCCGCAAACTATAAAGGTTATCCTGAAGCAAAATGCAATGGGACCAAATTTTGAAAGCACCTGTTTAGTAAGATGTTTTAACGATAACAGCAGACTGTACTGACAAAACGACGCGCTCTTAGCTGGAAATATGGAAGAAAATGCCATTCTCGTTGTCTAGCTTGTTCTTCCCACACTATTTTCAATGGAACGCATCGCAGTCGAGTTATCTGGGGTTTATTGAAGTAAAACTTCTTTAGACGCGACTAGTCTTAATGGTTTCAATATAAGTAACAAATTTAATCAAAGCTTCACTATCTGTAGTGCCATCTATCAGCTAAGTCGGAACTTTAATAACACAGGGACTATTATTAACAATTCTTTGCTATAAAGTAAAATAAAATATAGGCATTTCTTATAACGCCCAAGAGGTTTTACTTCAATCGCGTGTGACGGTTACACGCACTCATTTCTTTAATTTACCCAGCGTTGTCAGTTTTCTTGATGGGCGCCACTTTTAAATAATTGAAAATAAAGTCCCTAGGTGGGCTATAACAAAGGCCCAGTGGGTCGAATATTGAGTATAGCAGGTTTAGTTGTTCCAATCAATAAAAGTTGACTGATCAGTTTACAGGCATTCGGTGTTATTACAAAAAAGGTAAATACGTATTGATTACTTGTTTTAAAAAAGTTTCGAATTAAATGCACACCGCGTTCGCTAAATGTTCGCCATCTTGCTCTTTTGTCTCGCTTTAATTAGGCGAGGTTAAACTTGCGAAAAGGGATAACGCGAACTAGCCTCGGGCGAGCGCGGTGCATTTAATACGAAACCTTTTTAAAGCAAGTATTTAATACGTATTTAACTTTTTGTAATAACACCGATCAAGTTTTAACAAATTCAACAACAGTTTTTAATTCAGTTGCTGAATTTATAGATTAAAAGGTACAGGAATTCAGGAAACAAAACAAAAGCATACATTACAGCAGTAATGTTTATTTTTTAAAATTACACCTTAGAACCTAAGCTTCTGGAAGAACCACTTGTTCTTTCCGCTCTTGTATCTTTCCTCAAACCGGACTCGTGTGTTGAAACGCAGCTTCTTGCGTTTCGCCGGGTCTTTTAGGTCCTTTGCACTGAATTTCTCGAAACTGAAGTCTACAGAGTAACGGGTTGGCATAAGGTGGTTGTAATTTACAACCTGAAATAGCAAAACACAAAACACATTAGGAATACTGAAGTAGATACTTTGAATACATCTCCTATATGTATATATCTTTTACCAGCTTTGTTCCCAGCTTTGCTCGTGTAAATGTAAATTTGCCCCAACCTTTGGGAACTGTACTCATTCTGAGATGAACCTTATATAATTTCTTGTAACCGTGACAAGATATACGCAAAATTTGATTATGATCTGTTATACAGTTAAGACGTAAAAATGTAACAAACAAACCAACTCACGTTCGCATTTATAATTATCATCATCAGTTTGTATGAAATCCGCTGCAGGTCCATAGGCCTACTTCCCGAAAGGAGGCATTTATAATATTCATAGGTAACTTTAAAAAAAAAAACACTGGAAAATCCAAATTTTTTACATTTCAACGTCCTCAAACTAGATTTTATTTTGAACTCATAAAGAAAAGTTGGCTTGCATATTTCGCAGACCTGAACAGTTTTTATAGAGTAACAAAACAAGGGTTAGAAAATGGTAAAAATCGAGAAAAGTCATTATTTCTAAAAGTGAAAATTTTCTTGGATTTCAATAATTTTTTTTTTCTTCAGAAAGTAAATTCAATGACAAAAGTGATTCATTATTCAATTTTTTATTTTATCAGCTACTTAAACAAATGGCCTTTTCTTAAATTCATATCTTTTTTTCATTGGGAAGATCATTTGTAAATTCCCTGATATATGTTTTAATGAGGTAGAAAAGGTTCCCAGATTAAAAATTATCAGTCAAGTCAAGGAATACATAATGGATACATAGGTATATAGTAGATGCAAACTGTGTATATATTAGTTTTTTTATTCAGTATACCATCTTTTAATTATACTTGAGTATTAAGCTTTTTTTTATTATTGTTTATATATTTTTTTATATTTACAGCACCTACAATAATAATATTTTATCGCCTACCAAAATAAAAACTTGTAGTAAGCTAGACTCACCAGCATACAAACTAAAAAGTGCAATAAAGTATTAATTAATTCAATCATACATTTACCTTGACCCAATACTTTTAAAATCATTAAATATTATTACTAGATTGAGTCGTCTACAAAGCCATGATTTGAGAAAAAAATATCTATAACTTTAATATTAATAATGAAATAATGCTGTGTTTATAACATTTGTGTGAAATAAGTTTTATAATCTTATAATATATATCCATAATCTTATTATTTAAGGGACAATCTCAATATTTCATTTATTATTTTGTATTTACGGATATCATAATTATAATACACATTCTAGGTAATGGTGGTAGAGCCACGCTGAAACTATTACTGGTTTCAGCATGAATGGGTCGGCTCAACCGGGGTAGTACCACCCTCTCATAGAAAACCGACGTGAAGTAACAGTGCTTGCATTGTTGCGTTTCATTCGGTCAGTGAGAGCGCCGGAGGCCCACCTACCCTCCCCCTTCCTCTCTCAACCCTTGCCCCCAAAGGTTGGCAACGCACTTGCGAGTCCTCTGGTGTCACTAGTGTCCATGGACGGTGGTGATCACTTAACATCAGGTGACCCAGCTGTTCGTTTAAAATAAAAAGTATTTATTTCAATTACATCTTTCATCTACAACATCTACATCTACAACAATCATTCAATTAAAAACTATATCTGAGATCACTTGCATTCAGTTCTAGCCACCAAGCTTGGTGAATCAAAAAAATTATATCTCAGATAAAATGGTTGTTTTCAAATAACTGTTACAATCTCTGTCAATCAATCAATGGTCAATTTCTGCAAAACTAGACAGTGGTATTTTTGCTTTTATGTACTTCAAGTAACTTATTTAACACATTGGCTGCCAGACAGATTTTTCATAGTTTGACCGAGGCGCCAACATGAAATGTTGCATTATGTTTTATTATGCATATATTGTGATGAAATTTTGTTTCTGGCAAATAATACGAGTTATAAAATCGTGTTTGAAGCATTTTTCATACTGGGGTTCACCAGTGGCACTCACGGCGGTATAGGCAATTATTACGATTGTCTTTTCAAACAATCATGCTTTGGTTGCTACTTAACATTATAGTAACAATGGTATTATTAAAAAATTGATTAGTATCCATATTTACTAGAATTGGGTACTTTTAGTATTGACTGTGCTGATGGTTACCGGTGACCCCCACGGCACTATAACGAACTTGAGTGCTGGTCTCCAGTGATCCCTATGCCAGTCAATGTGTTAACGACATAAGCTTCCAAATTATTAATTTATAATCCTCAATAATATTCGAAATGTGTATTTATTTGTTTGTTACACTTTCACACCGTAACTACTAAACCAATCACTATAAAATATTATACTTAGGAGTACAGAAAATCATGAGATACCTTTCACCTAAAGAGCACAGTTTCTCAAGGATATGTGAAATGAACATTAACACAACAGAACCCACGGGCAAAAGCTGCTAAGCAATAAACACATAAAACAAAGTCCTAAGATATTGGAAGTGTATCTTGTCAAAACACTTATGCTATTAAGCTTTTAGTAAGTGCTGTAAATATTTTACAAATGTTCCAGGAGTTCGGCAAACTAATTAATATTTTTAGTTTTTAGTGGTGGGGAGTAAGGGGAGAACGGTAATAACAGCCTAACCGACCCAAATGTCAACCTCACCTGCACGCGCCGGATGGCGGCGGCGGCCAAGTGGCCTCCGTTGGTGCTCCCTGCTAGATAACGGACGAGGCACTGGCGACCGAGTCAGTGGCGGTATAGCCACTTTATGGGCTACCACGAGCCTTGGGAACCAAAAAGTGTGGCTTTAGAGCATTACGTTAATGCCAAACAAACATAATATGGAAGCGGAACTTAAAACTACATTACCCCAGGAGGGTACCGGCGGTGCCGGAGAATCCCTCCCCATGTCCGTCGGGACGGACATGGGCTGCCCCACAGTTTCTGGGGGGGGCAAAATTTCGCTCACTATATCGGACAACACGGGAGTGGGTAACCAGGCTCCCGTGACGGTGATTGCAACTGGTAACACGAGTAGAAAATTAACTCAGCAGGCTTTTCATCCAAGCCTATTCATTACAAGACCAAGGTCATCTTCATTAGGAAATGTCAAGACTACTAATTCAAAGACTCTACCTACTTCATCCCCTGCAATAATTACCAAAGACGATGGTGCAAATAATGTCGGTCCTCCTTCTTGGCAAAGGGTTCCTACAGATCGCTACCCCAAACGGAAGAAACTATCTAATAGCCCTCCAAATGCTCTAAATAACAACCAAAGCACAGGAAAAACCAACGCTTCTAATAGATTCAGTGGTCTACCTGTAGACGAAACTGAGGAGACAATGGAAGATTCCACTCATTCCAAAAAAAATTACAAACCACCACCTATTATACTATACGGCATTGAAGACCTATTTAAGTTAACAGAATTATTAAATAAGACTATACCTACTGGCAGCTATTCATATAAAGTCATTAATAGAAACCAACTAAGAGTGATGACACAATCAGCGGAAATATATAAAGATGTCATAAAACTTGTTCGTACCAATGGCCTTATTGGACATACCTTCACACAGAAGCAAAACAAATGTTACAGAATAGTAATAAAAAACTTGCATCACACCACTCCTAAATCAGAAATAGTTGAAGAAGTTGAAAAAACAGGGAACAGGGTACGAGGTGAGGTCATCTGTGCAATCTCTCGAAAAACGAAAAAGCCTCTAAATATGTTCTTTGTAAACATAGAACCTAGCCCCAAAAACCCAGACATAAAAAACATAGAATATATATATCACACAAAAGTCAAGATAGAAGATCCAAGGAAGTCAACTGAAATCCCACAATGTACAAGGTGTCAACAATATGGGCACACCAAGAATAATTGTATGCGCCCATACAGGTGCGTCAAATGTGCAAAAGGACACAAAACTACAGAATGTCCAAAAAAGGACAAGAGCACGCCAGCTACCTGTGCTCTTTGCTATGGTGACCATCCAGCTAACTACAAAGGCTGTCAAGTATACAAAGAGATATTTGCAAGAAAAACGGCTCACACAAGAAACAGGATTATAGGATTAGACAAGAAGAAGCCTTCAAATATATTTACGTCTGAAATGGATGAGTTTCCACAACTGAACCCCTCCAGCAACACTAGACAACAATTTACAAAAAAACAGGAAATAGACTCTGCGCATACACTTGAATATATGTCCAACGCCGCAAATAAGAGCCCATGGAAAAGAAAAATAGAGAATACAACTCAGTCAACAAGCTCACTAGAGCAAGTAATAATTAAACAATCAGAGAAGATAGATATTCTTATTGAACAAATAGGAACCCTAATGGGCCTTCTAACGACTGTCATAGCCCAGCAGAAAAAATGAAATTTCTGCGTATTGCGACATGGAACATAAATGGCTTATCTCCGAATAAGCAAGAAGTCGAGCTATTCATAAATCACAACAAAATTGATGTTTTATTAGTCTCTGAAACACACTTAACTGATCAAAGAGTGATTAAAATAAAAGGTTACAATACATGTTACGCTAATCATCCAGATGGGACTTCACATGCTGGGGCAGCTGTGCTAGTTAAGGAAAATATAAGACACCACATCCTACCTAAGGTTACACATGCACATCTACAGGCTGCTATAATACAAATAGAAGACTGGCAAGGCTCACTAAATGTAGCTGCAGTGTACTGTCCCCCGAGACATCGTATAGAAAAACAAATGTTCAGTGAATTTTTCAACACTCTCGGTAGCAGATACATCATAGGGGGAGATTGGAACTCCAAACATACATCCTGGGGCTCAAGGCTAACCACGACAAGGGGTCGAGAACTTAAAAAAGCTGTTGACAGTAACACCCTCAATGTAATGTCAACAGGAGAACCAACATATTGGCCTTCGGATGCCAATAAAACTCCAGACCTCATTGACTTTTTCGTCAGTAAGGGTATGTCAGGGCTCTATACAAAAATAGAAGGATGTCTAGATGGCTCATCAGATCACACACCCGTAATATGCACATTGAGTACTACAATCATCTGGAAGGAACCACGTGAGACTCTATATAATCATAAAACAGACTGGGAAGCTTTTCGAGACTACATTGAAGAAAATACCAATTTGCATTTACCTCTCAAAACGCAAGACGACCTAGAAGATGCTGCGTGGTATACCACCAACCTAATACAAAAATCAGCTTGGCTATCAACCCCATATGTGAAATCTAAACTATTAAATCAGGATATTACCCTGGAAATACAAGAGCTAATTGCATTGAAGAGAAGACTAAGACGACAGTGGCACATCAGCAGAAATCGACAAGATAAAAACGCACTTAACAAAGCACAAAAAGATCTTAAGGAAATGCTTAGAGAAAATGAGAATACTACCTTACAAGATAAACTAAAGACTTTATCTCCCTTCAAAGCAGAGGATTATTCTCT
The DNA here is from genome assembly GCA_015888305.1 of Antheraea pernyi. Classification (NCBI taxonomy): domain Eukaryota; kingdom Metazoa; phylum Arthropoda; class Insecta; order Lepidoptera; family Saturniidae; genus Antheraea; species Antheraea pernyi. Next base: position 500,339 of record MU159000.1, read on the forward strand.
TTGGAAAATGACTAAATCGCTAAAAAGGCCAACACAACACATTCCTCCATTGAGACAAAGAAACGGCGGTTGGTCACGGAAACCCCAAGAAAAAGCAGAGTTATTTGCAAACTATCTAAAAAATGTATTTAAACCTAATGAACCTGATCTCATGCATACAGATAAAGACATAGACGAAATTTTAAACTGTGACCAGCAAATGTCACTACCAATGAAACCAGTTACACCAGCAGAAGTCAAAAGAACTATTGCAAAATTAAAGCCAAAAAAAGCGCCAGGGTTCGATCTTATAACAGCCGAGGTTCTTAAACAATTACCAAAAAAAGGCATTGTTTTGTTGACAATCCTCTACAATGCGATATTGAGATTACAATACTTTCCGATGCTGTGGAAGGTATCTATTATAAACATGGTTGCTAAACCTGGGAAGCCTCCTACAGAAGTTACGTCATACAGGCCTATAAGTCTACTGCCTTTATTATCAAAAGTCTTCGAGAAACTTGTCCTAAGACGTCTGCTTCCAGTACTGGAAAAACAGAAAGTAATACCAGATCACCAATTCGGCTTCCGAGCACACCATGGCACGACAGAGCAAATACACCGAGTGGCATATACAATACGGCAAGCTCTAGAGAAAAAGGAGTATTGCTCAGCCGTTTTTCTGGATATACAGCAGGCCTTTGACCGCGTGTGGCATAAGGGCCTCCTATATAAACTGAAGATACATCTGCCAAATACTGCATATATGCTTCTAAAGTCCTACCTAGAGGAACGAATGTTCCAGGTTAAATGCGAGGACTGTATCTCATCAATTTACCAAATGGAAGCAGGAGTGCCCCAGGGCTCAGTAATAGGTCCAGTCCTATACACAATATACACAGCTGACCTACCTATGGCAGAAGAAGTGGTGACTGCTACTTATGCAGATGACACTGCAGTTCTCTCCTGCAATAAAGATCCTAACATAGCATCGACAAAACTGCAAGAATGTCTGAACAATATTGGATTATGGCTTAAAAAGTGGAGAATAAAAGCAAGCCCAGCAAAGTCGGTACATATAACATTTACGCTAAGGAGAGGAGACTGTCCATCAGTGGTACTGGACGGAAATGTCCTACCACAGCAAACAACAGTCAAGTATCTAGGCATGCACTTGGACAGGAGACTCACCTGGCGAGATCATATATTGGCTAAAAAAGAACAGGCAAATAAAAAGCTTAGAGATATGTACTGGTTATTAGGTAGACAGTCAACACTAAGTTTAGAAAATAAGCTACTAGTGTACAAATGTATCATAAAACCGATCTGGACATATGGTATACAACTCTGGGGATCTGCAAGTCACTCTAATATAGAAATACTTCAACGGTACCAAAATAAAGTATTGAAGACAATATGCAATGCACCATGGTACACACGGAATACAGAAGTACATGAATACCTCGAAATTGCCACTGTTAAAGAGGAAATAAGACGATTCTGTTCAGCCTATAAAAATAGATTGGAACACCACAGAAATCAGCTGGCCACAAAATTGACAATTACAAATGATATTCTATCACGACTTAAAAGGATGCGACTAGCTTCAATCTGACCACCTGACCACTCTATGTAGTGTACGAAATAATTGACGACACATCACTGGATGTGTACTCACAAAAACAATAACTTCGACAACAAATCTGATAAAAGCTATAGGGCTGATTGCAGATATGAAAAGGAAAAAAAAAAAAAAAAAAAGTTTTTAGTGGTATAATGATTAGAATGTAAATAGCAACTAAGTACACGGCTTGGCATTAGAAATTCGCATCCCGAATTTGGAGTTGCTAAGCTTCAAAAGACACCTCCCTCAGCCACCGGAGACGCATAGTTTTATTTAAATATGTGTTTGAAGTGACGTGTAACGGAATGTGATTTTTCCTTCAGATGTGCATTTTTAAGGTTTATAATACTATAATTTTGTTGTTTTATACATATTTATTGTTGTTTTGTAATTGTTCACTATTATTTCAGAAAAAAAAAACAAAAAACCAAATATAAATTATTTGCATGACATAAAATGGATCGTTTTCCTGATCTGGTATTTTTTTCTACTATGTTTAATCAAAACTCAACTGTCTCAATCCTAGAAAAAAATATAATATAAGTTATTTGTATGATCATGAAGCCTCTCCACACAACACAGGCGAGCGAGTGCAGCGAGCGAGCGACCTGGTCCAAGCAAATCCGACTAAGTCACGTTAGGTTAAAACATATCAATTCCTTGTTGTTTTACATTAAATATTTTTTAACCACTATGAGCTTAAGTGTGAAGTTTATTGTAATTTTTTTTTTTTGTTCAATATTTATGCTTTTCCATCAATAATTTATTCCTTAATGCGTAGATATACAGTTTCATACAAGTCATTATTCATTTCGTTGAAAACTCAACCTTTTTTTATGCAAAATTACTATAATTTTTAGTACTGTTACAAGAGTTTTAAATACTTCAAATTTATTTTTTCCCACATTTACATTTTTCCAACAACGACTTTTTGCTCTACTAATATATAGACATAATATTGTACAAACTGTTGAATTTAAACTTAAAAATAATCATGTTGTTGATATACAAAATTACCAATCATTGTTCGGAGGCGACATAATTTCAAAACTTTGATCATAAATATCTCAGTAACTTGTAACTTTCCGCGGCGGGGGAGTGGTATAGAGGGGTAGTCAGGCTCCTCCCCCACCCCTCTCACCCCTTATTTCAGGATGCAGCCCCAAGTACACATTTTCCTTGGAAAATGTAAATATTTTTAAATTGGAGTAATTTAATGAGTTGCAACTTACAAAAGTTATATCAAGTTCCCTTGTTCTACAAGGAATCTGTTCCAAGATCAAAATTAACCTTGAACTTGAGATTATAACTAATGATTCATACTTTCATTTGATCAAGTTAATTCGGCTACTTCTTCAATCTTTACCAGTGTATTTTTATCAGATCTTTAACCTAAGTCCATGAAATCACAATATAAATAACAGTAGCAAAAAAATACTCACTTTGACGAAAGGCTTGACTTTCGACCTTTTGTGGATTTTGTTTTTTCCCATCCTCTTATGAACCTTGCGCGGGTATCTGTCGATGCCGGCAACGAAAGCGTGTCCGTATGGTTTGTCGGATGTGCCCTCGTCGTAATTCTTTACGACGATTGCTTTACGGCCTGCGTACCGGCCGCTGAGGACCAGCACCACTTTTCCTGGCTTCATAATTTTACCCATCTTGGATGGATCTGAGGAAAACAAATCTAACCTATAGCAACTTTATTTTTTCTTTACAATTAGCACTTCCCTTCTTCGTAACACTATAACGTTGCCATAACAGCACACAATAAAGATGTACAACTGTATATTTGCGGCTATTATTACAAATTTAACATAAAGTAATAACAAACTGTTTTGACAACACGAACTACAGAACTAATTTTCGTAAATAAATTCTCAGCGGCTAATGAAAATATTCACATCTCTATGTTTAGTGAATAACATATTTTGAGTATGCACGCGTTTTCATTTTATATATTACTTTATTACGAGGATTTTTTGAGATATTTTTCTAGACAAAACACGACACTCACATTCCCTTCTCTCGTTGACATAAAAAAGAAACAGTATTGCTAGAAGCAAAAATGACTGAGTTTGACAATTAAAATTAGATCTGTGTGTTATCTGTAATTAAAATACAGTAAAAAAAATAGCTCTGTTAAACTAGCATGACACCGTATGAATGTAGGAACTTGAACAAAAATATTTTACATCTTGAACGCTGCCGCCCTGTTAGACTACTATTCTAAAAATATCGTTATCGAATAGCAATAAACATCATTAGTTATACAGAAAAAATTACTTCTATATCAAAGTAAGTATCAGACTATTTTTCACATTTGGCGGGATAATTGATCATTACAATCTGTCTGGCTGATGAAATATAATTTTGTAATAATTATCTAAATAACATATTTAAAAATCGAGTATTTAAATATACATAAATGAAGTTCATTCATTTTTCTGTACGCTTTAAAAAGTTTAGCATAACTTGTGATCAGTGGAAATTGTCTGGCGATATTGGATACTACCTTAGAGTGATTTTCTACAAATCATATATAAAAAACAGTCATTTTAAGTAAAGTAGCTCTTACTTGTAGTGGTCTTGTTCACCTGGTATCTATACATTCATCACAGACTCAAACTTTCTGAGTGCGCTTCTAAGTACACGAAGCACAACTCAAAACTTACGGTTTCATAAATTTAAAAATAAGTTGTATTTGGTAGCTCTTAATCTATTTCTTCGAAAGCTTATTTTATGTGCTTATAGCATATTCACTCATAGTATTTGTTTTTTTTTCCCCTTTTTTCTCGAACTGACTACGCTATTGACCCTGCAGGGTCTTTACAGCTTCACCGGACTACTACGTATTTGTATACATAGTATTTGTGTTTATGAGGTTTGTCATAAGCATAAACTAAATACCCCATTGATAAAATAAATTTAATGCGAATAAATTTTCATTCCAATTTTTGGCCAGTTAACTTCCTCAATATAGAAACGATAAATGACACATTCGAAAATATTTATTTTACAATATACTAGCTTTTATTCGTGGCATCGCTCGCCGTAATGTAGATTTGATCTATACATAGGGAACATTACATTTTTTTCTGGATGAAAGGTTACCCTAAGACCTTTTCTGTATCATTGACAATGTGTATACAATATTTCATGACGATCGGTCGAGTTAATAAAGCATGAAAGCGTACAAACAAATTTCACATTTTTAATATTAAGTAATTATAACTTAATTAACAGAATGTAATGAATGTTGACAACATTCAAAAAACGACATTCATACAAGATGCAAAGATGCGCTAGAGAACACTTGATTAGTATCTTTCGATTTATAATCTGTTATTTACTTTTTGGCATCAAGATTGAATTTATATCATGTGAATCCATACACTCCTGTTCTCGCCAAATTCTTTGACCTCTCTAAAATAGTTCACAGGGTACAAACAAAGGTAGGAATAAATACTTATTATAACATACGTGTAACATCGAGACAACTTAAAGAATAAATAAATGCCAATTTTAGATACCTATAATGTATTAATAAACTCTTTGACTATATTATGACCGGAAATTACAGATACATTCAGGGTTGCCACAAAGATTGACTGCATGTGTCCAATACTACTTTGATTTTAATGTTCTATCATATGTTTAATCCTCTAAAACATTTGAGACAAGGGAGTTTTTGGTGGGATCTTGAAACGTCATGTAGTGCAGTTTATTCAAATTCTTGTTATTTGGCTCTACGTTTTGTAATATTGGTGGTGATTTACGTGGTATAGTTTGGTTATTACCGACAAGTGAAGTGGATGAGAAATAATACCACGGAGCGTGGATCCTGACTTACAACAAAAACTCCCTGGAAAGATTTTTTTATACCATTGGCGACAAACGAACTTGCGGGTCACCTGATGGAATGTGATCACCGCCGTCCACGGATACTTGCGATACGAGAAGAATCACAGATGCGTTGCCGGCCTTTGAGAAAGGAGTAGGTTTCTTGAAAAAAGGCAGATTGTAATGGTCCGGAAACGCTGCCGCTGGGAGTTCATTCCAGAGAACTGTCTCGTAATGCGGAAAAAACGAACGTGAGAATCGGACAGTGCACGACTTCCAACCATCGAAATGACAATGATGGAATTTCAGCCCGTGACGAGTCGTTCCGTATCGAAACTCAGCAGCAGGTATCAGTCCAAACATCTCTTCAAAGCATTCTCCGTGGTAGATCTTGTGGAGGACGCAAAGCGACGCAACGTTCTAACGTAAAAGTTCTAGCAAGACGGCCGCCATCTTGTTAGTTCATTGAAACAAGATATTCACGTGTAACTTGTAATAATCTACTGAAAGATCGGTTGCCAAAAATAATATAGAAATTTAAAACAAGTTTTTTTTCGTCTTTTATTTCTGAAATAAGTGTTAACCCAAAGTTACTTTTCGTTATGTATAAAAACGGCACATACTGCTTAATTCAGCTACAACTACAAGAAATATTTGCGTATCGTGGATTTTACACTTTTAAGATGTCGACAAAAAACCAATGTATCTCTGGAATTTTATACTTCAGAAGTAAACATTTACTTACTTTTTTATAATTTTAATTTTGCAATTTTGTGGTGGCCAAAGACCTAATTAGACCTAATTCTGTGACTAATAGTCATAAAATTGAAATAAGTATAAACATATATTTATGTTATACATTGCATATCTATACTAATATTATAAGGCAGAAGGATTTGTTTGTTTCGTTGAACACTCTAATTTCAGGAACTACTGGTCCGATTTGAAACATTATTAGTGTTAGATAGCTCATTTATAGGAAAGTTATAGGCTATATATCATCACGCTAAGACCAATAGGAGCGGAACACCAATGAAGAATGTTTCAAAAACTTTTTTTTTCCCTTTTGAGAGCTTTCACTGCGTGTTAGCGCTAGCCCAAAGTAACTATTCCACGCAGACGAAGTCGCGAGAATAGCTAGTAGGCACATATAGTAATATCTGAACTTATATCTGTATCTAATTATAGAGTACCTATATATATTCTTATTAACGACTTTCATTATCTATTATCTGAAAATTTTGAAATAAAAATAAAACAAGTTGATTAATTGAGTTTAATATCAATAAAATAAGAAAATTATTTACACAAATTTTATCAAAATACAAAAATAAAACACTGTCACATACATACATACACGTAATTAACCACTTCTGAGGATGTACTATATATACACGTATATCTCGACGTACTTCTTGCATTGATAAGTAACAGAGGCACCTAGCAATTGAAAATATTTTTCCACAAAAGGCAAAAATTATATATATTTTAATATAAATAACGCGGTACATCAATTCAACCGCTTCTCTATAGGGTAGTGATAGGGAAATATCGATAAAATCTTCGAGCGTTTTAGACTACTTACTTTAAAGAAAAGATACAATTCCATAGCACTGCTGATTCGTTTTTTTTTTTGTGAATTTCTAGTTTGAATTTCAATATAAAATATTTTAATTCTTTTTCATCGTGAATCCTCTTTTGGCAACACCAATGCAAGAAATACGCCCAGATAATATATAAAAGTGCAACAAAACGTCAACTTATACCATACTTATTTTACACACACGTGTGAGCTGTGAGGTCTCAAAATGTTAACATTGACTATATTTTGTACATTTCAACACCGTACACTAGTCGATTTGCGATATTATACCCTTTGGTATTACGCTGAATCGTATAATACAATATTAGAAAATTGCTTCTTTAAATCTATAGCATCCATGTTTATTTTTATTTTGTAATTTTCATCTTAGAATATGCACTGACGAACAGTTTTAGATTAAAGTTCCCAAGTTTTGTACATATATAACCTAGAAATACGGTAAAATCAGTTACATTTGAAACTAAGTATAATTTATAACTATTTATTTTGGCTGAACTCGAATTTGCGACTTTCTGCTTCGAATTAAAATTTGCAAAGTGTTTTTATTAGATTACTATGGGTAACCGCAATTTTAGGTTTAGTTTTACCATGTATTATTTACTTTTAAACACGGAGACAACCTACATTATACTTAAAAAGTTAAATTAAGTAACCTATAAACTTAAAAGTTAAATAACATAAATTATATTCTAACTTTTGTTTTTATTAAAACATATTATATCGCATAAAGACTAGTATAACGTATAATTTATATTGGTATTTGACTGTACATACACGTAAATAAATAAAAATATAATTATATCTATGATAATATACACTAATAATAATAATTTTTTTTAATATAATAATCTGATTTTACGTACACAACAATGGACAGGCAGCTTAAACATTTTATAGAAGTATCTGTAATACAGTTTCAAATTTTTAGAGCGCGGTGGATTTCAATTCGATGGAATTATCAAATCTTTGTATCATTGAGTGTATATTTTCAAACAGTATTTGTTATAAAAATTAATTGAATTATCTGTATTCATTGTAGCTGTACTAACTAAAATGACTATATCAATACATTTTGCATTTTATGAAATGACTATGGCAAATCTAGCATCACGTTACCTTTTTTATATACATAAAACACAAATACTGTCGTGAAACGTTGACAAAACTATGACCGGGTCTAACGTAACATTTTTCACTGACACAATTTTGTAAAACAGTTATTTAACTTTTGAAATTCTGTGCTATTATTTACCGATAAACCGCGAGAGCTGCCAAAAAAAAGCACAAAAATCTGTTTACAGATAATTAATTATCTCTAATTGCTCAATTTAAGTACGCACCATAAACAAAACCAATCTCTTATAAGAATTATTCAATTACCACATCATATATATTATAAAACATATTTACGGAACGGAATGTGTGAAGAATTGCCGGGGAGAAAATTCTTCCCAAATAAATATAAACAAAAAGTACACATGAAAAATCAATCGGTCATAAGACAATGCAATAAAAACGGACAACACGCAAGTAAAAGGAATTATTACCTCCGTAAAGGTAAAATTTTAAAAAAGATACATTTTCTTAATAAACCTACAATGAGACAATATATTAATAAAATCATAATACCCTACGCATTAATTCAACATATAGGCCTTTCATATCTCTGAGAAAATTAATAGGAGTTCAGCGAGCAAAATCGCCACCGTTTCAAAGTCATATATTTTCACTAAAGCGAAATGACATTACTTTTCTGCAATATATTTTATTAAATTTATTTAAAAAAAAATGTTGACTTCTGTCGTTTGTTAAATTATAGAAAGCTCTTACAATAAAAAAAAAAACAAAATGTTAAAACTGCTGTAAAATATTGATTAGATTTTCGCAAAAGTTACGAAATATATCTTTTAATATTTTTGCTTAAGTCTTAATAATAAATAAAGATAATAAGAAAAACGTAAAATAATAAAACGTTGCTGATATGTTTTTTGACAAGAAATCTTTCATTAATGGAACGGAAACGAATAGGAAAATTACCTTCATAATCTAGTGTGATGTAAATAATATAATATACAATCGTAGAAAAAATCACAACAAAACGCGTTTTATACAATGATAATTGCCCTTAAGTGTATATTTATATCCAATATATATATTTACATATACAACAGTCAATAAATATTAATTTTAGAGTGTATTAAATATTCAAACATTTCCAATATATAAACAATAATGAAAGAAGGCCAATACTTAAACATATAATATTTTGATAAGACTTTTTGCACGTTAGAAAAATCAAAAATACAGTCATCACGAATATATTCATAAGAAGTTACAAAATTTCATCTTTTTATAGATTACCAAAGGGAGTCATGAATTAATAACATTTAAAACCCACTCTCCATTATACGAATTTAAAATATAATGGAGAGAAGAAATTGTTGAATACTTTTGTTTTGGCAGAATAAATAATTAAAACAAAATTTAAAGTCTAAAACTGTCATCGTTATGAAATTTTAAAACATGATTTTTTATCGATAAGGTAAAACACTAACGGCGACACTTTTAGAAGGCAAAACGAAGGTTTCGTATGTTATATTGTTACACTAAATTTACTTCGACGCCAATATTCTCCAAAGATATACCGAAACATGACTACAGAATATTTGGCACATTTTTTTTATTGCGGCGCTCATTTTATGCAGTTAAATGGAAACAATATGTTGGACGTTTAAGTACATTAGATAATTATATGAGATCTATCGCACAAATACAAATGAAGGGGATTTATACAAGAACTAAATTAATATTTTACCATCGTTTTCCCTCATAATACAACTCAAATGAACTGCTCAGAAAAACGAGCAAACAAGTAAAGGCATTTGAGCGAACCACTTCCTTGAGCAACTCATACGACTCAATACATTACGTGCGAACAAAACAGTACCATTAAAAGTGGCTTCTTTTTATTATGATATTCTTTGGGGATTACGCAGAGTTTACATGAAATATATTTTAACTTGACTATATATATATATATAGAGTCAATATACAAAAATAATTGTATAGCTTAACATGTTCCCATTAGACCTGAAATTTCGATATTTGAATGCATTTCAAAATGAACGCCGCACATTTTTCTAAACAACACTGCATTTATTAGCAGTAGCGTATCTTAAATAATAAAATTGAGACGGATTTAACAAGTCAGTAAATCCTGCAACTTTTGAATACCGAAAATATCCATTCTATACACGACTATAGGAAAATAAAAACAACAGCTTCACAAATAATGAAAACAATTTTATAAATATTTATTATTACATACAGAATAATTGAGACACTCGTGTGTTTTATATATCATACAATCTTATATATTCTCATTATTATGTCATCTCAGGATCACAACACTGGGGGACTATATACACGCACTATGAACAAATTCACAGTTAAATATTAACCGATGGTACAAATTACTCACAAATATACATAGATATAAAACTGTGGTCACACAGGACACGAGCGACAACTGTCAACGTGAAGCCGCACACGTCCACACCCGTACAACACAACACAACACAAGACACCACAACGTGAACGTACAGCACACGCAAGTGTCTTACGCTAAACGATCTCGTACACGTCACAGGGCATCAATCGATATTGAACGCTTCGCATACAGGATCCGTCCGTCCCGGAGACGAGTTTATGTCAAACAATATACAACATAATACGAGTCTTTGGAATCACGTGGCGACGGTCGCCATTCTAATCGAGAAGATAGCGAGCGCTCGGCGCGTTCGCTTGTTCGTCGTCATCCTCGAGTGTTCGTTTGAAACTGGCCTATCGCAGGAAATAGGGAGTCAAAGGTCGCGTCCGAATCGTGATTGATTCGGGGCGGAAACATTAAAACTAAAGTCGAGTGTCGAGCCGCGAGCGCACGCAACTCACACGGAGATCTCGTAGTTGCAGTCGTAGACGGAGGCGCGGTCGGGAGGCTCCGCGACGGCGGCGCGCGCCTCCAGCTGGTCCTGCACCTCCAGCGCGCGCACGAACGAGAGCGGGCGCGTCGGGCGGG
>MU159000.1:511847-538606 GCA_015888305.1 Antheraea pernyi
CGGCTGTGGGTCCGACGCCGATGAAGTCGGGTCGGCGCGGCTGCGTCGGCGTGCCCGGGTTGGACCTGTCGGGCGCGGCGCTCACGTCAGGGGTATAATCGCGCGAGCTCGTCCGAGCCCTCGCTATCGTTACCGTACGGCCTACGGACAGAAGGAGAAGGGAGCTGCGGGGTGAAGCGTTTGCACGTGCGGTCACGGGTCGCGCCACCGCCGCCACCGCCTAGGGACCCCGATCTCCTAACTTTTATACTTTAATCGTAACAATATATGTCATAAACCAATTGAATATTTACAATAACTATATTTCGCTTAGTAATCTATTTTTGTACAGTTGAAGCTAAACTAATGCTTACTATAGTCATAGCCCAAATAAGCAACGAAGTATAGTCATCGTAAACGAGACCGGGTTTTGAACTTATCACCTGAGGCCGGTAGAGTGAGCGGTGCGGCGGCTCGCTTGTACGCTTGCGAGGAGCATGCCAACGCTACATGCCACAACTACATTATATTACACTAATATATTTACAGGTAAACTACAAACAACGAGCCAACACATCGCAGTCATATCTGGCGAAACATAACAAACCATGCAAATAACACTAGTCAACTACCAAATCACAGTCACTGCAAAATGCAAAAATAATAAATAAACCCGACATATATACAATTTAATAAGAGCAATATTCACAATACTCATGAAGCATTAGCGCGACACACAACAGCAGTAATAAAAACAAAGGAAGTGAAAAATCAAAAAAGTGGATTTATTTTTACAGCCACAAGAACACAATTGAAAAATTAAAAAAATGACGCTATGATGGAACATTCACATTCCTTTTACCATAGAATTTGAGGCTTAGTATGATCATAAATCGACCATAGACAGGCGCTGATAGCTTTTACCAGCTATTGTATAGTGAGTCGCGCTATGCCTGCGTTCCATTTTGCGACAACAGCTTGCAAATAAAAAAAATAAAAAACTTTAACCCTATATGTATAAAATAAATATAAAAAGTAAAATTTATATAAATAACAAAATGACTGCGTGTAACCGTCACACGCGATTGAAGTAAGACTTCTTTGGCGTTATAAGAGTAACTGATAGATGGCACTACAGATAATGAAGCGTTCGTTTAATTTGTTACTTACTTACATTGAAACCAGATGGTAGCACGGTCACGCGCCCATATATACATAATTAATTCTATTGTATGATTTTTATTATTATTCATTTTAATCTTTTTTATTAATTTTTTTTTGTCAAAAATTTTTGTTTAAAACTATTTTATTGACAAATTTAAAAATATTTTAAAAGCGGATGGTACATCAACGTCACGCCATATTGCCGTAACGGACTTCCGTTGCATTGTCATCAAGTTACCGCCTAGTCGCGCCTAAAGAAGTTTTAGTTCAATAAAAATGATCCATATTAAGAAACGTTAAAAAACATTTTTATTTATATTAATAAATATATACACAAATACCTAACAGGAAAGAATTTACATTAATTTTGTTTATATATAAATATCATGCTGTTTATTAAAATCAAAACGTGCATATACGATTATACAAATCAACTAAGACAACTTCGACACCAGTAATTTTTTTTTTATTATTATAAATGAATATAGCTGAAACCGCAATTTCATTCCCAAAAGCAGAACAGTCCTTGCAACTTTTTGCGATGGGAGAAGACTCTAAATATTTTTATTTTTAAAACGAACATTTAAATTTAAAATTTCTTTTCAAAATTCAAATTTATGTGTTAGATTTTTTATCAGTAGAAAATAGATAAAATAACACATTTATATTGTAATTCATTTTTAAATTATTCAAATACAGTAAACAGCATCACACTTCAGTCTATTTACCTTCATTGATTCACAAACATTATTTAGCTCCAAAAATCAATCCCTCATTTCAATAAAATGCATACTAATTACTATATATGAAACATAAATACATGCAAAAACAACATTCCAAAATACATAAAAAAAGCTTATTTTTTGTACATATAAAATATCATTTTTTTTTATTAGAATATTTACATATATATAATAGAATGAAAACTTTTTTACAAAACTTCAAGACATTAACTGGTGAATTTAAATATTTTGATGGAAATAAAAATGTTAGAAATTTCAAAGATATGAATATCAGAATACCTTTTTTAATTTGAAAAATAGAGCCTAATTCACCAATTAATATAGTATATATACAAACTCACACAAAGAACAAACGGAATAACTATTCTATTAACGAGTTACCGTCGACACGTTGCTTCTATACGCTAGGTCCATCTGCCGCGTGGTAAGCGGTAAACGGTCACAATATTTATATCTCATTGTATATTATATTTAAGAATTTTCATTAAGAATAAAGTTTTTTTAGATTCAATTTAGAATCGTTTACGTCGGTGGTACGAAAAAACCATTTAAACATCGAAGCCATAATCGATTTACTTAAATCGACTACTATTAATAATATCGATTTTGTTGACAACTTTTTAGTCAATTGTTTTCTTCAAAATAACACATTTCTGTAAAGTGATAAATGTTATTCGCGCCCTAATTACCTATTACACGAGAGAGAAGTTCAAGAACAAATGTTAAATGTCAACTTCAAAACTACAAATTTATATTAGGTAACAATCATATCCAAACCTTAGTAAAACAACGATACTGCTAACAATAACGTGTAACAAAATAACAAAATCTTCCAATGAGTGAAGTTACAACGAAGAGTATAAATTTTTGTTTAGAATGCGACTGGTACATAAATAAAATTTAACCCTTCCAAGTCGATATTCAGTCATTTTCGCTAACGCATTAATCTCGCGAAATATGTTACTTACAGGGCGAATCTACTGAAGACTCTTAATAAATTTTAGTTATAATGTAGAAAATTCATTAAATTTATTTCATGACTGTAGTTTATTTATTATACAAACAGATAAACATATTGATATTGCTTCTTCAAAACTAATTGTTAATTAAAAAATACCTAAACTAAATTAATGAACCCAAACACCAGTGTATCGCAGATTTGCTTACAATTTCTTGTTAATGGTACTTCAAACCATACAAGTTTGTGTAAGCAGAATTAATGACAGCGAATAGTAACCCAATATGAAACTCGTTTTATGCTTAATGTGAAAACAACTGTCCTTGTATCCACTACCAATATTACTTTTTCATGTACCTGTCTCCCAATGTTATTCTTCATCAATAAGAATATGGCGAATGTATGTTCTAAGTATAAAAACTTAGAGCATTGAATCTTTTTCATAGAGAAGTAAGAAACATACCTAATTCTGTAGATTTTTGTTTATATAATATTACCGCGTTATTAATATTACTCTAATTTAACATAGAAACCCGTAAGCAGACCTTTATATTGAAAGCTTTACATCATTTAAATCAGTAATTTAACAACACATACTATTCCCAGAATAATAGTATCATTGTAAGGAACGTGAGAATGCAAACAATTTTACATGCAAATAAACACTTAGTAAACAAAACAGGAAGCAATGCATTCTCAGTGGATAGAAAGGGACACTTAATTCACACATAGAAAATTACCTTCTTGTATTTGAGTGGATGCGAACACTTTATAATTTTTTACTGACCTTATTACAATTTAAAAACACGAAGTAAAATAATGAAAAGTCTCGTGAAAGATATCATTATTAAATTTGTATATTTTCTTCAGCAAAGCAACCTATAACTGTGAATACACTTGTGCGATCGAATTAAGCGATTTGCTTCACCAAGTCTTATTCTGAGCGATTCACTACACTGTACTGTGAACCATCTTGAGCAGTTCATTCTACTGACTCATTATGAGCAGTTCATTCTACTGACTCATTATGAGCAGTTCATTCTACTGACTCATTATGAGCTGTTGATTCTACTGACACTCGTTTTGAGCGGTCCGTTTCACTGGTACTCATCCTAAGCATTTTAATCTTCGTACTGTTTAATCTAAACATTTTACTCGTTCATGAATACAGTTTTACATATATTGTTTGAATTAATGACAAAAACGGATTATCCTAGCATCATTTCAGACTTAAAAAGACTTACTTAGAGAAATGAGACCTTTTTTGGGGAAACAGAACTTGGCACATGGCAATTATTCTTTATTAAAACTGTAGGATCAGTAAAAAACATCAGAGAAAAAGAAGAAGAGAATTTCGCACATACTCAAATAATTAATTATATTTTAGTACATATGGGGAAAGAGGCCATGACACAAATATAAAATAATATAAACACCTATATATACTACTTGAATAATTTTTTATTTCAGTAATTGGCATACCGCCAATCGACCCATATATTTGAAATTTTAATGTAATAACACATTTAGAATATTTTCATGTTCATTAATAAATGCATTTTTTTTTAATAGCATAACTGTTGTTATAGTTGACGAAAACTGAAAAGGTGCTTCCTTGGTACCAAGCATCTAAATATATAATAAGTTGTCTTGATATAAAGGCAATTTTAAATATTCATACACATCAATACAGTTACTGTGATGTCATAAAATTGTAGTGGTGTATTATTATCT
Source organism: Antheraea pernyi (assembly GCA_015888305.1). Taxonomy (NCBI): domain Eukaryota; kingdom Metazoa; phylum Arthropoda; class Insecta; order Lepidoptera; family Saturniidae; genus Antheraea; species Antheraea pernyi. The sequence continues at coordinate 516,426 of MU159000.1, forward strand.
TAATGTTGCGTTATTCTTTGTAATGAAACCATTTCCATTGATATTACACTTTTCTTTAAGAAGCAAACGCACTTAAGTCAATGCTGTTTATATGCCCTTTAGGGAAGATCAGTATCGTATCAGTTTGTTGTGACACAGTGTCTGGTATGTGAGCATGTATATGTGTATGTGTGTGTGAGAGAGTACGTACCGCCTGACGGGGCTGCTGATCGCGAGCGGCGTCGGTACGCCGAGCGCCTTGATACGCTGCTGCATTGTGGGCGAGGGCCGCGCGCCGTTCGAGCCCGCGTCGTACCGCAGCGGCTCCATCACTACGTGGTACCCGGTCGTCGTCGTACCCCCGTGACTGCGAAACGCGACATGCGTACACTCTCGCTGTATTACACTGCAACTTTTCGCAACGCAGCGTTTCTCATGCGAAAAGGTCGGAAGATATATACTCGCCCGGGGATAGAAAAAGAAACAGTTATGCTATAAAAGTACAAACCAAGACAGATATATGACCGAGACAGAGGGTTAAGGTTAACTAACCAAAAAAAAGGGGAAAAAAGGATCCACGGATTACCGATGTATTTAAACTGAAATATTTGGTTTAGACTGACTAACCAAAAACAAAATGGACAAATACTCCCTCAAATAACCGATATATTTAAAATGAAATATTTGGTTAAGGCTAACTAATCAAAAGAAAAATTGACTTTCACGTAACCGATATATTTAAAACTAACTGTGCCCGCGACTCCGTCCACGTGGATCCTAGTGTAAAAAAAAACAGTGAATAATAAAATCATCTGAATATTTAATATATTCCATCTGAATATTTAATTTATCCATTTCCTTTTCTACTTTTCTTTCGTCCTTAGGTCGCGTCGTCATTAAAAACACAATAATTTTTGATAGCGAGAAACAATTTTAACGAAACAAAGACTACATGTTAGCCAAAGATATGCTTTATGTTTTAATAATGAACGCAGTACTTTAACAGTGATGCGTGTTCATACATACAAACAAACAAACAGACAGATGGACATTTCTAAAAATACTGATTTAAATGTATTTTACTACTTATTTCTAGACACCTGTATAGATAAAATATTACCTAGTATTTCTGGAGAGCGGACTGAGCCTAGGGTAATGGTGCGGCCGCGGCGGGAGGTGGTGGTGGTCCGCGGGGGGGAAGAGGTTCGCCGCGGAGCCGCGCCGCTGGAGGGGCGGAGGCGTCGGCTCGCAGTCCGCGCTCTGCGACGCACCCGGGCCCTCCAGCTCCGTCTCCTGCTCCTCGCGTCCCGGCGACAACTGAACAACACGCCCGCGTGCATACTGCCCGATTTCACTCCCATACATATAACACCGGCTTTTTTTTTTAACTGACTACGCTATTGATCTAGCAAGGTCTTAACAGCTTCACCTGATTACTCAGGCGAGCGCTTAAGACACTCAGCCGATTTAATTTTGACAACTAGCTCAAGGGTGCACTGCACACCTCGGCTTGGGCTGTTACCTAATTTTATACCACCGGGATATTGCATACTGACCGATTTTACTCCCATACATATATCACCGAGATTTTTAAAAAGTAAAACTTCTTTACGCTCGCTCTACTTGGGGAGTAAGCTGGCGAATGCGTGACGAGAGCGTTACGAAAATTGTGATCGCCCGTGGCGAACAGAAGTTGAGAAGGACATATAAGTTAGTGAAGATAGGAAGAGAGAGAGTTACGTTTCGTATTATCAATGAAAACCTATATTAAATTTAGATATTCGTAGAAAATATATATATGTATATATTATACATATATACAACATATATATAGATGGAGCTAAAGAAGTTTTACTTTATGCGTGTGATCTAAAGCACGTTGGGTTTTTTTTTGGCAACAAATCTTCTAGTAAATTATTACTGCTATTTTCGAGTAGGTTGATGTTACAAGTGTCTTGTGATAATTTCAATCAACTAACTAGATGGTGATCGTCTTATTAGAACTTTCCACGGAGTTTTTGTTGCACGTCAGAATCCATGCTCCTTGGTATTATTTTCGATCCATTTGACTCGTGCAGAATAACCAAACTATATTACGTAAAACACCACCAGCATTACAACTAGATCATATTGCACATTGTGCTTCTAAAAGATATTATTTTGTTCAAACTTGTTAATAATTTGTACATTACTTCTTACCAAGTTAAATATATCAAATAATACAAGTCGACAAAACAAACAAACTTCATTACAACCATCATTATATAGAAAAGATGAACTGTACTAATGACCTACTATTGACTAACTGCTATTGACCCGTAATAAATTATTATTTTAGTGAAGATAGGAAGAGAGAGAGTTACGTTTCGTATTATCAATGAAAACCTATATTAAATTTAGATATTTGTAGAAAATATATATGTATATATTATACATATATACAACATATATATAGATGGAGCTAAAGAAGTTTTACTTTATGCGTGTGATCTAAAGCACGTTGGGTTTTTTTTTGGCAACAAATCTTCTAGTAAATTATTACTGCTATTTTCGAGTAGGTTGATGTTACAAGTGTCTTGTGATAATTTCAATCAACTAACGAGATGGTGATCGTCTTGTTAGAACTTTCCACGGAGTTTTTGTTGCACGTCAGAATCCATGCTCCTTGGTATTATTTTCGATACATTTGACTCGTGCAGAATAACCAAACTATATTACGTAAAACACCACCAACATTACAACTTTTAAAGCAAAATCCATAAAACTTGAATGTATTGTACATTGTGCTTCTAAAAAACGTTTTTTTTTTTCAAAACTTGTTCCTGAATGCTATCTTTTAATCTGTACAATAGATTGTACGTTACTTCTTACCAGGTTAAATATATCAAATAATATCGACAAAACAAATTTCATTACAACCATCATTATATAGAAAAGATGAACTGTACTAATGACCTACTATTGACTAACTGCTATTGACCCGTAATAAATTATTATTCGTCCACAGTAGACAGCCAGTCCTAACGACACTTATTTACTATTGGCTAAATAAGTATTTACCGGCTTAAAATTTAAATCTCAAAGATCTATTACGATGTCAAATATTTAATCTCATCCTGTCTGTGTTTTCCCTGCAATGCATGTATCTATACGTAATAATGATAGCTTAATATTTTATTGCATAGACTAAAAAAAAATACCGTAAGTGTATAAAATACACCATTAAAAATAATAAAAATCGATTACATAGTTTCGACATTGAAGGTTTGACATTGGGGTCTATTTCTACTTTATAAAATCGTTTACCTCCAAAAACTCGTTCATAGCTTTTTAACTTATTTTTAAAAACAACTTAATTACGTCATATTTAACAGACTATTATTTGTACCCAAGGAATAAAACATATGCAGAGCTAAAATATCACTAACTTTATTTACATATGTAGTATACTACAACATTAACTGAAATATTAATAATATAAATAAATAAATGATGTACGAATCCATGTTGTGAAAATTTTAAAATGTCACACTTATTACAATTAGAAAATATATAAAAGCAAGTGAATAAAATGATTACACTGATAAAAATATTAGAAAATGAATCAGCTAAATTAATAATCAATAGATATGCATATAAGTAAAAGTTGGTAAATATCACAACTAACAATTTAATGCTTTATTCCTATGCAATGTAGGTATAAAAAATTATGGACGATACAATTATTCTGCTGTTATTCGATATTACTATTATTGTTAATGACAGTTTGACAACTGTTATTTGTTATCAGCTGACTCAGTGTTATGATAACGTGCGAACAAGCAGCCATTACGTAACCCCCAATAGGTGTGAAATAGATAGCACTTTTCGATTGCTCATATTCGAAGTCACGAAACGAATATATGGTAGAGCCAAGCTGATACTATTAATGGCTCAGCTCGCCCGGGTTACTACCACCCGACCCACAGAAACACCCACGTAAAGTAACAGTGCACGCATTGTTGCGTTTCGTCCGGTCAGTGAGAGCGCCGGAGGCCCACCTCCCCTCTCCTCTCCCCCTCCCTCCATTTCCCCCAAACACAGGCCGGCAACGCACTTTCGACTCCACTGGTGTTAGTAGTGTCTGGGGACGGTGGTGATCACTTAATATCAGGTAACCCACCTATTCGTTTGCCAGCTATGACATAAAAAAGAATGTAATATTAATTATTAAGTAAAATCCACAAATTAGCCAACAGCAAAATAATCAATAATTATTGTAGGATAACACAACAGAATAATTCGTTATTTATAATATTTTATACATAATCATTATTGCTATCTATATATTTAAGTATCTTACAATTTCTACATTAGAATTTACACTGTAATATTTGTATCCCCTTTAACTTAAAACATTGCAAAATTATGTTTTATTATGAATTGAAAGGACGAAATTTGTTTAACCCATTTCTATCGCACCTAAATCACTTGTTTTCAGATATAATTGCACGAAATAATATTAAAATAACTTCCGTAAACCCATTTAAATACCCGTGCATAGTTTTAGTTTCCACAAATAAATATACACATAAAAATATAATAAATAGATTACATTAGTCGGAGAGCCAGACATATCATGTCTTCAATTCACATGCTGTCATTGATTTAAAAAAAAAGTGCATGTGCCCGTTGTAAATAGAACCTTATGACAGTGAATTGAAGGTATGTAATTATTGCTCTAAAAGCGTGATAACTAGATGTCACCGCTACTGATAATGAAAGAAGCTGTTTCATACTAATGAAGCGTAGATGAATGATACCATTAAAGCTAATCTTTACTTTATGAGATATAGGAGAATGATATATGAGATGATGTTTATAAGAATCTAGTATAGAATAGTAGAACTAACTTGATTAAAAAATAAAAATCTTTCTTGCCAATTTCTATTTATTATCTAACGATAATATTAATTCATAACTACATTAACTCGACTGATTAACTCAGTGTGATATTCAAAATGCGTCAATAACTATTATGTTAAACGCATACATACATGAAAGAAGTTATCCCACCATATTACTATATCTTTTCAAACTTGTCAAATATAATGAAAACAAAATATATTAATTTGAAAATCATAATCTTTGCGGATGCAGACTTAATATCCGGCAGTAATATAAATTCATAACTACCTCATTTCATTTGTTTGGTGCCATGTGTGTGTCAAAACACGAAAAAAAAATATTTTTCAAGATATATCTATTTCTAACATCAATTAATAATTATTGATAGCGAGACATAATTTTTGCTATCTCTATTCACACTTATTATCTACCGGTAATATAAATTTATAACTCCCTCATTTTAACCGACGAGTACTATAGACAATTTCCCTGGTTAATTTTTCCAATAAATATTTGAACGCGAATACGACTTTAATACAGACATAAATATTTTTCTAGACATCTGATATTGTATACTGTTATAATTATGAATCTTATATAACACGAAACCACATTCTTCCAAAGAATATTTACATACAAGCAAGCACACCGAAACATTATAAACAGTCCCATCATTCAATTCCATTTTAAGACGATATGTATCATTAAAATAACCTCTAATTTACTGAAGTGCAACTTTCTTTTGTGCGATAAAACTCTATTTTTAATGTAGTAACATTTCCGACAAAAAGGATGAAAGTTAAAACCAGAGAGAGAAAGAGAAAACTATAAAACACGAAAGAATAAGAAAAGTAATAGTTTGATATGCCGCCAAAGACGTCACACAACTTCAAAAAGGTGGTTTTCAATTCGGCTGTATTATTTTTTTATATTTGTTTCTCAGAACTTCGTCACTTACAATCCGATTTGGCAAATTATTTTTTAATTGGAAAGGGAATATTCGCAATAGGGTCCCATTTCATTACTAATGGATCTTGGATCTCGAAGATATACTAGAGAACTTCTTAAAATCGCACAGGAAATATACAGTGATTTTGGTAAATTTATGAGAACCTAAGACTGGGTAAGTACTTAACACGTTCCGTGCCACGTGTATCACCGGTGGTACACGATTTGGTAACTATTAAAATTGTTATGTCATTTTGTAACGTAATATTGTATGATAATAAGTGATGTAGTCCGGTGAAGCTGTGAAGGCCCGTCAGTCCAATAGTTTTGACAGATATAATGGCCTGAAGAAAATGTCAGGTAAAAATGGCTTAGCACGGAACGTGTTAACTGTGGTCAAGGAGGTTTTGATGGATACTTAGAGAGCAGTTTTTTTAAAGTCGTTTTTTTTTTAATTTACATTATTTTCTATATAAACGCGGAACTCATCTGAATCACTAGCGTCGCATGAGTGAAGCGTCTGGCTCTCACCTTATTGTAGAGCGCGTGCGGTCCCTGCGGGCGGTGCGCGTTCCCGTTGTCCGCCGTGTACGTCTTTACCTGGTGCTGCGTGTCCGTCGCGATCGTCGATATCGCGGACGCGGACAGCGGGCACGCGCCCGCACCGCCGCCCGCCATACCGTCGCGACGCTTCTTCCCGCCCTTGTATATGTACTTCGACGGCCGCACCAAGCTGTCAATGTAAACACTTCCCATCAGTGTAATAGTATTGCTCTTACCCGTTTGACCGACCGAAACTTTCCCCTCGACACCCCTCGTCCACTCGAACATCCCACACATATTTGATTTACGTGTGGGACTACTGTATTATCTTTTTACTAAGCACAGATGCTTTTTCTTTATTACTAAGGTTTCCCGACCCCTCGCGACCCCCCTTAACTAGTCTTTATGACCTCCCACACGTTGAAGAGCCCCATGAAGTAATAAACATTTCGAATATCGTGTAGCACACTACAATTCAAAACATCAATTGTTACATGGTTACTTATAGTCACTTCACGGGAATATTACGATTTACAGTGTAAAGAAAATTACTCGTATGCCATGAAGTCGACTAACCTGTAAAAACGCTTTACGGTACTTCTCAGAGTTCAAATATCAAGAACGGGCATAGTTGAACCTAAGAAATATATAAGTATGAACAGAGTTTTAACACTGATTGTATAGGCATTTCGTTAAAAATACTGAAAAACTAGTTTTTACCCGCAACTTCGCCTGCGTTTATGTAGACTATGATCTATCCTCTGAGAACAGCTATTTTTTCTGGATGTAAATTATCCTTTTGCTCTCTATCGTAACTGTGACAATCATAGTAATTATGGAGGTATAGGGTAACAGACAAACAAATGATGTCACGATTATAATGTTAGTTAGAATTATTTCGTCAAATACATTCAGATGTTTGTAGAACCGGAATAGGTCAGCACGAAACTTATAGGAAATATTACAGAAACAGAGATTTTTAAACATTTAACCTAATTTATTCGAAATTTAATTTGGCCACATGTAGAGATAACCCTAAAAAACGTCGCCCACTTAGGATCCCACGCGTATTTAAGTTATGTGTGGGACTAGTCTATTGTTTCATATTTCTACTAAGGGCAGAGATTAAAACACCTGTTACCTAGACGTATCGCGAATTGTTTTACGAGTAAGGTTTGACCAACCGAAACTTTTCCTTCGACAACATTACAGCTCGTCGATAATAACAAAACGAAAAGAAAAAAGAGAAAAAAATCGACATAGAAACAGATAAATTCTTAACCGTTTCCTTGCTGCTTATTTATATAGCTATAGATACTAACCGCAGAGTTTACAGTATTTGCTACAATTGAAAACGTTAATTACTTCATAGTCACTTCACGAGAATATTACTACGATTTACAGTGTAAAGAAACAACTCGTATACCAATAGGTCGACTAACCTTTATAAACGCTTTACAGTACTTCCCAGAGTTCAAATATCAAGATCGAGCATAGTTGAACCTAAGACATATATAAGTTTCAACAGAGTTTAAAAAATATTGAAAAACTAGATTTTAACCGCGGCTTAGCTATTTTTGGGAACTGTACTCTTTTCTGGATAGAAAGGTGTCCTTTGCTCTATTTTGTACCACAGACAATGTGTAAGTATTTAAAATTTCATAATCATTGATCGAGTAGTTAATACTTGAAAGCGTAAAAAACAGAATAATGAACTCACATTTCAACAGTTACAATTATTTCATCAAATACATTCAGTTTGTAGAAATGGATCGAGTCGGCGCGAAACTTCTATCAAACGTTACAGAAACCCTAAGTTTTCTAAATTTCATATAGTTTTCTCGAAATATAATGTGGCCATATTTAGACATAACCCTAAAAAAGCTCGCCCACTTGGGAGTCCCACACGTATTTGAGTTGTGTGGGACTAGTCCATTGTTTCATATTTCTACTAAGGGCAGAGCTTAAAACATCTGTTATCTAGACGTATCGCGAATTGTTTTACGAGTAAGGAAATTTAAACATACAACTGAGTGGTTACATTTCAAAATGAGCTAAATCTAATTTTAACCCATCATATAACATGTTTAATTTTTTTTACGATTTCCAATTTTTATACACCGAAAACGAAGTTCAAATTTGGCCGTCCATAAGGTTTTTTTTCTATATTTTATATGTACAATATTTTAATATCTTGAAAAATAACGTAAATTACTGGATTTTTCTCATTTTTCATTTCAAGTTGAAATGTAACGGAACAATTATCGATTTGTTTCTACAAACAAATTTAATTGATTAGAAAGGACTTTATATAAAACCACCACCAACCAACGATATTATAACTAGAAAGCTGAAGATACGTCATACGCGCTTCGACAGTGGCTTGTTAAAACTTGGCTAACTAGCTTATTTTTGACGGCTACTCTATCAATTCGCCTGTATCTAAGCAACGTATAATTATTTCTTTTTCACCACCGATATTGATTAAATACCGTCTTACTTCCACATTTTATCTAAGACAGTGTGGCGTTACAATATTACTTTACGTATGTGTGCGTAGGTAACGTATCAACAGCTTTTTAGCTATAATATCATTGCCACCAACGGTTTTAGAACCATCTTACCTAGGATACTGCGGCCCGAATTGCGTATAGCAGCAATTACCCCAACAGCCCTTGGAGAAGGGGTTGTAACCGCCGGTGAATTTCCCGGTCACTTGTTCGTTCGTCGTTCGTCCCCGGGAGACCAGCACCATGTGGAAACCGGTCAGACCGAATATTGGTATCGCTAATAGCACGATTATACCCATTATCACCAATCTGGTATCTTAGTTAAGGGCAGTTTGAAATTAAAGAGTATATGAATAGAGGTGATTCCTGACTATTATTTACTTATTTAGCAAAAGCAAAGTGATAGATGAAATCGCAAAATGATCGCTTAAGTATAACAGCTTAAATATGACAGGTTCCCATCCGTTATAACTTTCATATATGTAATTCTCCTGTCCACGTGTATGTTAATAAACCCCTCCTAAACGGCTTGACAGATTTGGATGATTTTTTTTGTGTGTCAGGTGGAATCCAGAGTTGTTTAGTTTCACAATTGGACTCAGTAAGTGGCGCAGCGCTTCGCTTCGCCGTTTCTAAACTATATTTTATATTACGAATATCAAATCCGTACATTTTTATTTATTTTCATGATAAGGTATCGGTTAATTACATAATTAAATAAGTGAAATTAAATGAATTAAATCTGTGTGTCATACACAGGTATTTAATTAATTGTTGATTTGTATTAATGTATGAATTCTCATTTAATTACATTTTCTTAATAAAAATATATTTTGAACTTCCTTATATTTTTCTTTATTGCAAACATGAAAAATTTTCTAGTAGTACTATGTAGTAATATGACAAATCATAGAACTGTGGATTTCTCAGTGTTTGAAATCGTCAGTACGTCGTGGGCCGACGCGATGATTATTCCTATACCTTCCTTTGGGCAGAAACGTATTTCCATGCAGTGGGTCTCTTACAGGCTGATGATGACGGTGATAACCAAAAACATATAATATATGGCGCAGCACTTCGCTTCGCCGTTTCTAAAGTATATTTTATATTACAAATATCAAATCCGTACATTTTTTTTTATCATAAGGTATTGGTTAATTACATAATTAAATCAGTGAAATATGATACACAGGTATTTAATTAATTGTTGATTTGTATTAATGTATGAATTCTCATTTAATTACATTTTCTTAATAAAAATATATTTTGAACTTCCTTATATTTTTCTGTATTGCAAACATGAAAAATTTTCTTGTAGTACTATGTAGTAATATGACAAATCATAGAACTATGGATTTCTCAGAGTTTGAAATCGTCAGTACGTCGTGGGACGACGCGATGGATATTCCTATACCTTCCTTTGGGCAGAAACGTATTTCCATGCAGTGGGTCTCTTACAGGCTGATGATGACGGTGATACCCAAAAACATATAATATGATGATTATTCCTATACCTTCCTTTGGGCAGAAACGTATTTCCATGCAGTGGGTCTCTTACAGGCTGATGATGACGGTGATACCCAAAAACATATAATATATAAAGGATACGATACAATAGAATCGACCTGCGCCAAATTCTTGTTATTATTCATAACGTAGTAAAGGCTGAGTCCAAATATACTCAGCATGTGTATAGAAAGAGATATTAGGAAAAAGAAGAAGAATCTGTAATTACGCCGCCCTATGCAGTTGTTCACCCACGGACAGTGGTGGTCGAATGTCTGCGGATAAAAAGAAATCACAAATGTTATTCAAACTTTTTAATAATGGCGTCTCGTAGGTACGACTTCTGCCAGTGTGAAGTCAGTCACGAGAGAGTCACTTTATATCAACTGATGTTAAGTGATCACCACCGTCCATAGACACTAACAACATCAGAGGAGTCGCAAGTGTGTTGCAACCCTTTGGGGGAAGGGTTAGGGACGGTAGAGGAGAGAGGAAAGGGAAGGGGAGGAGGGCCTCCGGCGCTCTCACTGACAGAAAGAAATGCAATAATGCAAGCACTGTTACTTCACGTCGGTATTCTATGAGAGGGTGGTACTACCCCGGGCGAGCCGACCCATTCATGCTGAAACCAGTAATAGTTTCAGTGTGGCTCTACCACCATTAAAATACATTTGGTATTATTAAATTTGTATTATATTATTAAGTTCTTAACAGATTAGACCACTGAAACCCACAAAGAAAAACACACCACCTATTCACTCTATAATTTATCTATACACACAAAAATCAATAGTTGAATGTATGTAGGTATTCCTTTCTAAGTAAATGGCATTTAATTTAATTACAAGCGCATGAATATGAATAAAAGTAACCATACTATTGTATGTACATGGCAATATCGAAACAGTTGAAGCGATTTTAACGGGACTTTCACTGACAATTAAGAGGATGTAAAGTTTTATAAGTTATAAAATATAATTCATTAAGATTTTTACAGAGCCTGAATGAAAATGTGAAAGGGTTAGAGAATTTAAGTAGCAAAACCAAAACAACAATTTAGAAAAAAAAAAGCTATAGGTTTTAGGGTTTGGCCACTATTACATCTGACGATGACGATGTAGTCCGAGACGATAGACAGGCCAAACCTAGAAAAAAATTCAAGTGCAGTTGCCGGAACACACCAATAGATGCTTTGCGGCAACTTGAGGGTGGTACCTAGCCAGGCGGACTTAGAAAAGGCCCTACCACCAGGCCATGCTGTGATTTCATCACGATGTCTTCCTTCACCGTAACCTCCGACTCAGTTGCTAGGACTCGACTGCAACTAACTCATCACTGTTTCTGAATAATAATAATAATAGAAGATTGTCCAAATAAGATCCAGATAAGACACGTAGTCTCTATGGAAGAGGAGAAAGTGTGTGTGTACTTATGTACACGCGTTAGAAGTTATACTTCTTTGGCGTAACAAGATAAAAATCTATTCAAAAATTTTATCTTTCGCCTTATTCTACGTTTGTAGAAAAAACGACACAATAGAAAATGTTGACTATAGCTAACTTCAGGGTGTCGGTATTTCGTGACGGTGAGCGCGCGCATCGTAATAACTTCAACTTTTTATGGTGGTAGAGCCATGCTGAAACTATTACTGGTTTCAGCATGAATGGGTCGGTTCGCCCGCGGTAGTACCACCCACTTATAGAAAACCGACGTGAAGTAACAGTGCTTGCATTGTTGCGTTTCGTTCGGTCACTGAGAGGACCACCTCCCCTCCCCGCCCCTCTCCTCTCCCTCTTCCTCGCCTAAACCTTCCCTCCAAAGGGTGGCAACGCACTTGCGACTCCTCTGGTGTTGTTAGTGTCCATGGACGGTGGTGATCACTTAACATCAGGTGACCCACCTGTTCGTTTGCCACAAATGACATAAAAAAGGGTGTCGGATTTTCGTGACGGTGTGCGCGCGCATCGTAAAAATTTACTCTCATCATTTTTCCCTAACGCGCCAAACGAAGTATAACTTCAATAACTTTTACGAGGAGGTAGCAACAGGAACCAGCTAGTTTATGATAAGAACTCGCCTCTATACAGTGATTGCAGACGGAACAGTGCGAGCACCTCGGCGGTCTGTAGAACTTGCACGTGACGCACCATTTCATCCGCACCGTGATCCCGTTGATCTCGACGCTACGATACAGCGGCGCCCTGAAATCGTCCTCGCGGTCCTCGTCAGGTGCAGCTGTCGACCGGGAATACTGATATTCAATATTAATCCCAATGATATTATAGCTATATAGATATGTAATAAGCGATTCGACAGCGCCTTGTCAAAACTTGGCTACTTAGCTTATTATTGACGACTCTCCCGTCAATCTAAATCTAAAAGCAACATAGTTTGTATGCGTTGTCGTGCCATTTGTTTTGTCAAAATATCATATAGGTAACGTATCTTTAGTTATAATATCATTGATTCATCCACTATTACGTTTTCTTTTAAAGTGAAACTTTTTTTCCATCGCATCGAATTATTTCGACCATCTATCGCATGTCGCATTACAGACGATCGCGAAGTAAGGGTGAAGTGAAAGGCGCTCGGCAGTGCAGTCAAGGCCAAAACTGCGGCTCTCATAGCTCAATTCAAAATGATTCAAACACATATTTTGCTCAGGTTTTAACATGCGTCTAACATCTGAATGATTATATTTATTATGTATTCCATGCTCTAAAACACAAATTGAAATTGAATTTTATATTTGGATATCTTGTCTTGCCTACTATTGATTTTCCATTATCATTTCTATTCGCCAATTATAAAGATAAGATTAAACCCGCGATTTTAATACCCTAAATCGAATAACGTTCTCAAAAGTTTCAGTTAAATGTCTACGATCCGAAATAAATTTTCATTTAGATCGTGGTTTCATAAAACCATACATTTTTTTATTAGTTAGAAGTATACTTCTTTTGGCGTGTAACGAGAAATCGTCACATTGAATTTTTGCGTACCACAGAGCACAACATGAAGTTACGTCGATAAACAGTCGCTTAAAATGTAAATAAAATGTCTAAACAGATTTTTTTTATATACACTTTTTTTTTTATAGTAGCACGGCAAAGTGACTGCACTATGCCTGATGGTAAGCATAGTACAATCCAAAAACAATGGCGACCAACGAGTACATACTGTCCATCGCCGGTCGCCGCTGTCATGCCGGCCTGCGAAAAGCTGGATATGCACAGGCTGATCCCGAAACGCGACCCGCAAAAGCGAATCACTATGACGGGCTTTTTCGCCATATACATGGTGGTTGCGACCCAGTCAGGCTGTAAAACCCTACCACCCCGCTATCGCCATTGCCTCGTTCGTTATTCAGCAGGGTGCACCACGTGCGGGTGAGGTTGGCTTGGATGTCTCAATTCTTAGATGTTATTTGACACCCCTTACACCCCTCACACTAAAGAAGTACAAATTCCCACGTGCGGACATAAGTAGACACTGTTTTTTATATAGTACATAATATAGCTATTAACCACGACAATAAAACTATGTAATATCGATTATTTTAATCGATACTAAAAATATTACTAAACGTTTTCAGTTTGTACTTTATTTAATTGAACTTTGCGCCATCATAAAATCTAAAGGTATTTTTACTGTTTATATCTATCAGGCTTTAGGATATCTTTATAGCGTCATTACTGTCATCTGTATTAACCACAAGTTATTAGAAAAAATAATAGACAATTTATGTAGGCTGTAACTACAAATAACATCCATACCGTTCAATGAAGATGTTACGGTGGATGTGTGGCATAACTTGGCTCGATAAAATCCGCAACCACAACGTGCGAGGGCAGCCTAGGAGTGCGCAACACTGACGATAAAATTCAGGGAAGTAGGCTGCGATAGTATGATCATATGAAAGGAAAGCCACCAGAATACGTAGGGAATTTGGCACTACAGTTGTCCCTTCCTGGACAAAGACCCAGAAGCAGGCCCAAAACAAATTGGTAAGGTGTAATGATGAAGGAGTGCAATGTTTCTGAAGGCGATGTTTAGGATAGATTTTTTTTCGAACTGACTACGCTATTGGCCTTACAAGCCTTTGTAAAGCTTCACCGGAGTCAAGGACAGAGCTAAGTAGAGAAGAAAAGTACGGAAGGCGGACTCCACCGTCATTTGGGACTCATTATTATTAGTTAAAAATAAATATTTTCGTAAATTGAATGCAATCTATACTAATATTATAAAGAGGTAGAGTTTGTGACGTTGTAAGGGGTAATCTCAGGAACTACTGGTCCGATTTGGAAAATTCTTTCAGTGTTATATAGCTCATTTATCAGGGAAGGTTATAGGCTATATAGCTCATTTATCAGGGCTATATATCACCACGCTAAGACCCATAAAAGCGGAGCAGCAATGAAGAATGGTGCAAAATCGGGCTATTTTTTTCTTTTCAGAGCTTCCGCTGCGTTTTAGCGCAAAATAACCATCCCACACTTACGTATTCCCGCCCAACGAAGTGGGCACGGGTCGGCTAGTACTAGATACAAAGCTATTCTGTGCACTATATGACAGGTCATTTTATGCCCTGGTAAATAAGTAGCAATGAAATGTAAAAAAAGAAGGATTAAATAGTGAAAAATATGCCAAAATGATCGGAAAGTGTCTCCTAGAAATATGAAAATTTGTAGAGGAATATCTTATGTAGTCTAGGTCAGTGGTCGCCAAATAGCAGCTCGCGAGCCGCCTGTGTCTCTTTTACTAAATTACTTGACTGCGGCATTTTCACAGGATGTTTAGTGCAGGCACAAAATATTATTGTATTGGTTATATTTGACTCTTTAAACTAGCTGCAAAAAACCACGAAAAAGACCTAGTGGAATTAAATATTTTTTTTTTACTTTAAGCTAATGCGTCGGACGCGCGGTACTCTTCGCGACACTAGTTGTTTAGTTTATTGTATTTCAGTTGAACACATTTGTTCAGAAACTAAAGTAGCCTAAGTTACTTCTTAAAACATCAGCTATCTACCAGTGAACGTCCCATCAAAATAGGTTAAATCGTTTCTGAGATTGACCGGAACAAAGAAACACAAAAATATTAAAAATTGTTTTTTGTTATATATAACTTACTAGCGTGCCCGGCAGACGTTGTCCCGCCCTGATTATAAAAAAAATCCTTGACAAATTATATACTAAAACCTTCGTCATGAATCACTCTATCTCCTGGTGAAATCCGTTCAGTAGTTTTTGAGTTTATCGCGAACAGACAGACAGACAGACGCGTTAGGGGACTTTGTTTTATACTATGTAATAATTTATTTATTTTATATATTTTCTTTTACTTCTTTTATTTTATATATTACGTATATATTTTCACATCCATTTATTATGAGCATTATGTTGTTTTGAACAATACAGACACTTCGATTTTATTTTTGCGTATTATACGAATATTATAATTGTATCAGGAGGTAAGAGAAGGTCGACAATTACATGCAACCAACAACAACAAAAAAGTGGTAGGGCAAAGAGGTTAAGGTAAAATAATAAAATATAGATGCAGTAACATTGCAGAAACATAATTACCTACTGCTCCATTATTCATCTTTAAAGGTCGTGATCATTGCGGTAAAAACACTGCACTAATAAGGTAAACGTCGAAAGATCGGTAACTTGGTAAATTTACATGTAACCTATCCTATAGGTAGATAAGTTCTCGCGCCGCCGTTCTGGTTTGCGATAGACGTTAGCGGGGTGAGGTAGCTCGTCGTTTCCCTTCCCCGCCATATCACCCGCCCCTGTTAACATCTAGCGCAGTGAGGTAGCTCGTCGTTTCCCTTTTCCGCTACATCACCAGCCTCTGTTAACTACTAGCGGGGTGAGGTAGCACATCATTTCCCATCCCCGCTATGTCACTCGCCCCTGTTAACATATTGTGGGGTGAGGTAGCACGTCGTTTCTCTTCCTCGCTACATCATTCACCCCTGTTAACATCCAGCGGGGTGAGGTAGCACGTCGTTTCTCTTCCCCGCTACATCATTCACCCATGTTAACCTCCAGCGGGGTGAGGTAGCACGTCGTTTCTCTTCCCCGCTACATCATTCGCCCCTGTTAACATCCAGCGGGGTGAGGTAGCACGACGTTTCTACTAGCGTGCAGTTATTGATAAAAACCAAAAATATTAAAGTGATATTTTTTTCTATCGCCTCAATTTTTTTTTGTTCATCTATCGCATGTCAGATTACATACAGCGCGCAACCTCGGAGTAGGGTTAAAGTGAAAGGAGCTCTGCAGAGCAGCCATGGCAAATATGGCAGCGGCCATGGCTCAATTTAAAACGATTCAATAAATATATTGTCCTCAGATTTTTAAAATGCGTCTATCATCTGAATGAGTGTATTTATTATGTACTCCGTACCTTAATACGCAGAGCGAATTTAAAATCTACTGTTGGAAATCTTGTTTACTATTGATTTCCCATTATTATTCTCATTTTCGAATTATTAAGTTAAGAATGAAAACGTGATTGTAAAACTCTAAATCGAATAATTTTTCAGAAAATTTCAGTGAAATGGTTAAAATCCGAAAAATGTTTCATTTGCATCGTGGTTTCATAAAACCACACAACTTATTTTTTATCTCTTCTTGAAAGAAATGATTCGCACATATGGAATTCGACAATCGCAATGATAATCAGAACTGATAAATACATCCAAAAGATTTACGATTGACAACCTTAATCCGCTTAAATCGACTCCCGTACAAGTTGATTTTTTCCTAATTATTATTTTTATGCAACACAGTAAAATGTGTCAGCACTTGTACCTAATAATAAAAACTACAAACCAAGAACCACTGCGAACACACGATCGATCGGCAATCCATCATTAAATCTTCGCTGTTATGTCGGCTTAAAAGTATCTCGAATAAATAGTCACTGTGACTGGGTTGTCACCCTGTAAATAGTGCCTGCGACCAATACCGAAACGCGACACCCCTAAGGGTGCCAACATGGCGGCTGGTACTCTCGGCGTATATTGTTCATACCGCCAGACAAATATACCACCAAAAGGTAACGACTTTCTACGATATAATATCATGTTAATAGAACAAAGAACCTAATTAATAATTATGTAATCTATGTAACAGAAAAGAGATAACAGTATTTATTTGCACGTGTTAACATATGCATTTACCGAGCCATTATCTCGTATGTTGATTGTTGCATCGACCGTTATTTATCAATGTGATAAAGGAGCCTCATTTGAAAACCAAATTCTGATGGCACACCTTTGTGTATTATGTATGGCGATTATTAATAAGTACACGACTGAAATATATCATGGGAGAAGAGGAAAGTAGTATCCGGCTTAGGTCGGCTTGCTTTAATTTTGTAAAGCGTTTTGTAAAGCGCACACAGCGCAATGAGTGCGATAGACAAAGATAGCGCAATACGAAACGAACTTAACCGACCATCTCGGTCTTCTTCCCGACTTGCCAAATCAAAAATCGGGTACTGTAAATTTATATCGCTTACTAGCTGTGCTCGTAGTTTTCCACGCGTATGTTATTATTTTTTTATATTTATATTTTCAATATCTACGAATAACTATTATATCTATCTATCTATTATATCTACTAATATATCTATGGTGATTGGTTAAATTGCATAAAAGTTGATTTGCTGTAGCGTCAATTAGTGGCGAATTATAGAAAAATGTATAACATAAAAACCTTCTTCTCTACGGAAAGTTACTACAAACTTTCAAGGCAAATTGTTTAAGTCTTGATCGAGTTTATCAAGTTCATATATACCAACAACCATTTTGATATATTGTTTATTATTTATTAGCAAAAATTATAATATTAAACTCATTGAAAATTAATATTTCGTCGTCATCTCCTTTAATCTCGCAATTTAACGGCACCTGCAAACATGTGCGAAATTTTCTCGTAATCATTACATAGTATAAAACAAAGTCCCCTAGCGCGTCTGTCTGTCTGTCTGTTCGCGATAAACTCAAAAACTACTGACCGGATTTTCATGCCGTTTTCACCAGTGTATAAAGTGATTCATGAGGAAGGTTTTAATATATCATTTGTCAAGGATTTTTTTATAATCAAGGCGGGACAACGTCTGCCGGTCCCGCTAGTTTGGTATAATTTTAAATTACTATGTATAAACCTATATATTACCTATATTTCTTATAGATAAGACAATTGAAGATTCTTTGAACGTATGGTGCGCACGTGCGGTATACCTGCTGAAACTTCGTGTTTTTCTGAGAAAGTCATAGAAATAAATAATACGTCTTTCGACGAGTGATTGTCACGAAATTCAACTTTACATAATAAATATTTTATTATATGAAATAAAATAAAAATTATTAACCTTTTGGTATCACTCCCGGGTCCATGAAAGTGGCCAGCGTAAAATTTGCCAAAACAAAAAACGTTATGACACCTTGATATGCAGGAACCCATGGGTGCTTGTAAAGATAGAATTGACACCTGGAAAAGAAATATACATTACTAGATTTTGGTCACGGCTTCGCTCGGGTCAGTATATAGCTTTGAGTTACCCCTTGGGAAGGGTATATTTGCCCCTCTTTTTACTCTATCTCCTTTTCTGTGCCGTAGACAAAATCATGATGATCGGTTAAATAGTTACGGTGATAACATATAACAAACCAATAAACAAACCCACATTCACGTTTAACATATTAGTAACTAGCTTCTGCCCGCGACTTCGTCCACGTGGAGTAGTTACTTTTGCCTAACCCGAACACGCAACGGAAGCTCTCAAAAGGAATAAAAGACCCGATTTTGAAACATTTTTCATTGGTGCACCGCTTCTATTGGTCTTAGCGTGAAAAAACCTTTCTCGATAATAATGATTCATATTCAATAATGATTTAATAATGATAATAATGATGAATGAATAATGAGCTATATAACACTGAAATAATCTTTTAAATCGACCAGTATTTCCTGAGATTAGCGCGTTCAAGCAAACAAACAAACCCTCCAGCTTTATAATATTAGTATAGATGAGAACAAAACCCATAGGAAACTGTGGGCACGGCTATTCGTATTATAAAAAAACATATCTTGTTACGATTTTTTATCGAAAATCAGTTGTTTGAATCGGTACTTCAACACAACACAACACAATTGAAAGACAAACATAGAACGCTATCTCACGTTTATACTTAAACAGATGTTGACAATCTCCGTCTTGAATTGAATTTTATCGGCGAATCTTATATTTTACATACAAAATTGGTGAATATCATAAATGTGTCGTTTAGAATCAGAAGTGGTCAACTCCACTTTGCAATTTTCTAAGTCTCATAACTTTAAACTATTGTACATACATACATACATGCATACATTTTTATTTTTTTTAGCTTTCTATACTAATTGTATTAAAACTCTACAGATACCTAAATGTTTCATAGTCTCTGCAATAAGCTTAAAATGGAAAATTGGCTATACCCATAAAAATTGCAAAGTGGAGTTGACCACTTCTGATTCTAAACGACACAAATGTGATATACTCACATTATGTAGACGTAATATGACAACTTAAATTTACGTCAAGTATCCCGTATAAAGAGGCACCCATACGTATCGCATTATCGTATGACATATACTGACTAGACTAGACATATTATACTGACGTTCGCTGTTTAATACTGCATGTTCTATGTCGTATTATTTTTTGTTTTGTAGATGGTATAGCCACGCTGAAGCTATTACTGGTTTCAGCGTAAATGGGTCGGCTCGCCCGGGTTAGGACCCACAGAAACACCCACGTGAACTAACAGTGCTTGCATTGTTGCGTTTTGTTCAGTAAGTGAGAGCGCCAGAGGCCCACCTCTTTTAGAAGGCCAGCGATGCACTTGCAATTCGCCTGGTGTTGTGTCTATGGACGGCGGTGATCACTTACCATCAAGCAACCGACTTGTTCGTTTACTCCCTATAATATAAAACAAATAGTTTTTCCATCTTCCAACAATCTTATATCGCGTAAAATGCAAAAAAAAAAACCAAGTAAAAAAAAAAAGTTTTTTTTGGTTTCTGTTCGCTTGCTTAAATTCTGATTCTAGACACTGAAAAACACTTAAATATTCATATTTAGCTCATAAAGTTTGCTTTGGTCTGATTTACGACGATAAGTATGATTTAATTTATTTCATAAAAAAAAGATTACTACTACATCTGAACGAATTTAAAGACAACATGGGGGCCTACTCCGAGGTGAACGTTTTCACCAAGATGTGATGGACTTTGAACGGCGATATCAAGGGCAGTACAACGAGAATATGATGGGAGATTACATTTGGAGTATAATACGAGAGAGCTCATACGAGCATAAAAGAAATACGAAAAATATTCACTTTTAGACATTAGTTTCTTATTATTTTACATCTATATGTTATTGTTTATCACAAAACTTGAATAAAAAAGACTCATCTAAAAACAAATTTTCCTAATTATAATTTACAGTGGAAGTGTAGAAAAAATATAAAAATCAATAATTTTTGCCGAAAAATCGTTCTAGTTTCTACAAAAGCAAACTTTAATCGAAAAAAAAAAAATCCTTATTTTTGTCGTAGGAGAAACCAAAATTTAACATGTAGAAGTTAGACCTAAAAGTCGTGTTGATCGGTGTTATGTATTGTTATCATGATGATTGAGTAGTATTGAAAATGATAAATTTATATTCCCGTCACTTTTCGTCTATGCCAGTGTTTTTAGCGTGGGCCGCGACCCTGTACGAGGTCGCAAATACTCGGTAAGGAGATCGTAGGAGGTCGTAATGCCTTGGTATTAAAGGAAGAAAATTAAGTTCAATAATAAATTAAGTATTAATACAGATTAACAAATATAATTAAAAAAAACACTTATGAGTCGTATTCACATTTCACTAATTTAATTATGCATTTAACCATTACCTAACCATAAAAATGTACGGATTAGAATATTTCCAACATAAAACAATACAGGTTAGAAATAGCGAAGAGATCGTATCATGAAAAAGGTTGAAAAACATTGTAGGCCAGTAGTAGCCAACGACAAATCTAAATACGAAAACAAGTTGCATATTGAGAATTTTTGGCGGGATCTTGGTCTGTCTCCTTATTTTTGTCGTAGGAGAAACCAAAATTTAACATGTAGAAGTTAGACCTAAAAATCGTGTTGACCGGTGTTATGTATCGTTATCATGATGATTGAGTAGTATTGAAAATGATAAATTTATATCCCCGTCACTTTTCGTCTATGCCAGTGTTAGCGTGGGCCGCGACCCTGTATGAGGTCACAAATACTAGGTAAGGAGATCGTAGGAGGTTGTAATGCCTTGGTATTAAATGAAGAAAATTAAGTTCAATAATAAATTAAGTATTAATACAGATTAACAAATATAGTTAAAAAAAACACTTACGAGTCGAGTTCACATTTCACTAATTTAATTATGCATTTAACTGTTACCTAACCATAAAAATGTACGGATTAGAATATTTGCAACATAAAACAATACAGGTTAGGAATAGCGAAGAGGTCGTATCATGAAAAAGGTTGAAAAACATTGTAGGCCAGTAGTAGCCAACGATAAATCTAAATACGAAAATAAGTTGCAATTTGAGAATTTTTGGCGGGATCTTGGTCTGTCGTGGAGGGTAAGAGGTCGTGTCATTAAAAAGGTTGAAAAACATTGTAGGCCAGTAGTAGCCAACGATAAATCTAAATACGAAAACAAGTTGCAATTTGAGAATTTTTGGCGGGATCTTGGTCTGTCGTG
>MU159001.1:2024-26137 GCA_015888305.1 Antheraea pernyi
ATATCTGAGGATAGACTTAAATAATTAAATGAGTGGCCCTAATCCATCTGAGACTATGATATATTTAATATTCTTTTTCTTCTGTAGCCGTTAGCGGTTCCAACAAACAGGGGCTCTGTTGGAAATGGTAACTTTTAGCAAATGCCACACAGAGACTTGTTCAAGGCAACTTCCTTATTTTTGTTGATCATTTTTGTAATTAATATATTTGTGTTTAGTTGTATATTTATGAACTTGAATTTAATTACATATATTTCTACTTATATTCCTTCATATGAATGAAAAAATATAATTAAAAAAATACAAAATAATTGATATTACAAAGTAGCTAACAAAGACATACCTAAATACACAAAGAGATTAATTACAAAAATGATCAACAAAGAGAAGGAATTCATCTAGTTGCCCTGAACAAGTCTCTGCGTAGCATTTGCTAAAAGTTACCATTTCCAACAGAGCCCCTGTTTGTTGGAACCGCTAACGGCTACAGAAGAAAAAGATTGTTGAATGTATCATAGAATTGTCTTATATTATTCTGCGTTCTGTATGAGTACAGAATACATACCACCTGCTATAATATATACTAATAGTGTATAAGTTTTTTCAATAGTACGTAAGTTGTCTGTTTCGTTATTTATTTATTTACAAGGCACACATTACAAACATTAAGTAAAATGTTTACAATTACAATTAATATTTTCTTTTTGTCTGCTATATTATCGAGATGTATATGCATGCACATATACGTTAAATAAACATAATCATACAATCTTATACGAGTATACTAACTTAAATATATGGTATTAAAGATAAAACCTGTGTTTTTGGACTATGCCTCAGACTAAGATAAAATATGTCTATCTCAATGTCGGCACAACAGGAGATACAGACAGTGGTAGTATTATATGAGCGACAGATATTACTAATCGAATTATTAAAAGAAATGTTATTTATATAAAAAGGAATATGAAACCGTCTCTTGCAGCGGCCGCGAATATTGGTGTTAATATTAAGCAACTATAATAATTGTGGAGAGTCTATAATGTAATTAACTATTTTATATAGGTAAGTTAATTCACTTGCTTGCCTTTTACTATAATGAGTTGAGATTTGAAAATATTGAGCACGCTCAAGGTGACTAGGGAGCTTTCTTAGCATCCCATGTCTAAGACAGAGTGTCTTTAAACAGCGTGTCTGAATTCGTTCAATGTTTTTATATTAACTAAGTAATAGTGAGACCAAACTACGGAGGCGAAATTATGACTGACTGTGTAGCCTTCGATAAAGGAACATAACGTATCCGAATGAGTCAGAGACCTCTATAGCCGCGAAGTAGGTTGGCGCTCTGGAGTTGCTCCGAACTCGTACGAATTAAGACGTTTCGCAAACCACAAGAAATGCTCAACCGGACTCAGTCGTTCATTATATTTACATAGCTACTAGACTATAAATAAATACCGGCCCTCTCGCACACACGTGCATAATATGACGTTGTTTTTACTTTATTTTATTTTTAAACGCGTGAGCAGTCGAGCGCGCGCCGCCTGTAATTTCGCGGTGCTCGCGGCGCGCAGGCGCTTACGCACGCCGGACCAAGATGGCGGCGGAATCATATCGAGTTTGAATTTAAAATCACGAATCAATCGAAACCGTTTCAGTGAGGCGATAAGAATATATACCATTTTCCATGGGAAATCGTTGTCATGAGTGGTTTTCGCGCGCACGCAACAACGTTCGCTCTCTTATCGGTAGTTTTGCTCGAACATTGATTTTGCACTGTGTTACATGAGTACATGTTTATAACTTTACATTATAGTTATGACTGTGAGTCATTATGTGTAAGAAGAATTAGGAAATTTATGGATCGCTAGTGAGTAATTTAATTACCCTTTAAATTCGCATTAACAATAAACTGGAACATTGTTATACTTAATACTATTAATTTTTTATCATCTCGTTAATTCTTCATGCGGATAATAAATATCTTTTATTTTTCTTATACCTATATATACTAATATCCTATATTCATTGATAATTCATCCACAATCATCACAAAGTACACGAGATTTCATCTACATTTGTGCCGTCGCTATTGATATATACATATTCAAGAAACTTTCTTATGTTACTCAGATCGTAGAATAACTCAATCATTGTTAAACAATTTCTATGTATCTAATGGTATACATATAATATTTATGTCGATGAAATTTACAAACTTAACCGAAAAACGCACTAATCTGAAACTAATAAATTATTAAAACCAATTAAAGTTGTTACTTCCAAGAAAACAACAGAAATATATATATTATACTAGATGTGCCCGTAGTTTTATACACGTTTGTTATTATTTATTGTATTCTCAGTGTTCAAATCTGCAAATACTAATTTTCATAGCTATCGGTTAAACGATATAGAAGTTGATGTACTACAGCTTCATCTAGTGGCGTATAATTAACACTGATATCATAAAAATCTTGTCCGCGAAATATACTTTTCAATTTCAAATAAGTATACCAAAATCCAATTTTACAAATATGTATATGTCTTCATAAAAATGACCGACAAACTCTTTCTTACCTACTTACGCCATAAATTCGCTGTTTTTTACACTTTTCTCAAACAAAGAAATATTAATATAACAACGATTCTCTTCATTTCCCGACGGATAGTATTATAAAATTAACAATGTTTACTGTTATGACGACATAATTGTATAACTACAGAAATAATGTGATTAATAAATACATAAGTGCTAATAGTCTTTGGGCGAAATCCCTATATAGAATTAAAATTAGGCTAACAAAGTTTTTTTTCATTCAGACATAGAAACTATCCATAGCATTTTATTTATTTGTAATTACCTACTTTATTGCACTATACATATAATTTCTTCTCCATCGGCGGTATAAAACTTCCATATCCATCTTCAAACCATTCATACTGTTACGACCCGAAACGATTCTCTAGTGATATCCGAAACTGTGACGCATTGCAATCAGAAATCGCTCTAATATTAATAACTACGCTATATTCGTATAATTTAAGTACTTTGGCATACCTATTTACAATTTCATATTATGTTGCATGATTATTTAATTCAAATCAATTCTCTGTCTACATTATTACCATATCGCTATACTATTTACGTGTATTTTTCAAATTATTGCAAATATCTATTCTATATATGTATGTATTTAATGCTTGATTGCTTATAATAGTGCCAAAACACAGCATTTACTACAAGTCATCCTGTAGTTGAAGTGTGGATGTTGTTTATTAAATAAAATGTGCATAATATTCAACCGCACGAAGTAGAAACCTCATAGAATAAGTTTCAAAGAGTACCGAGACTTGAATAACTGAATTTTTACTAAAAGCCACTTTAATAAGAGTACATTTAATTCCTTATTCGAGGTATAGATTATAGATATAAACGAAGCTAAAGATTCTAAAAGAGACAGGCAATTAAATATTAGCAGTATTATCGTTTAATTTAATTTTAAATTTTAAATTCTTAAATATTTCATATAAACGACTATATTCTTAGCGTCTATTTTTGCAGCTATGAGTGAGACCGAATAATTTTTAGTTCTTTATTCCATGACATTTTATTTTGCAACGGAAATGGAATAATTTTATTCGACTGTTGTTTTCTTGTTTTGCATTAGGACCACTTTATTTATTGCATAAATTATAATGATGAAGGTTGTTCCAAATTTAACTCTTTATATTTTTATGTTGGCGAATTACCTTAACCGAAAAATATTTCATATTATCTTACCTTATTAAAATTTAAAAATGAAAATATTTAATACTAGCCTCTACCTGCATCTTTGTCTTTGTGGGCTAAACATCTCAAGAGGGGAAAAAAACCCCGATTTAGAAACATTCTACATTGATGCTCCGCTTCTATTGGTCTTCGCGTAATTATATATAACTTGTAACCTTCCTCGATAAATGAGCTCTATAACACTGAAATAATTTTTCAAATCGGAACAGTAGTTCCTGAGAGTACCCCCCTTCAATGTCACAAACTTTACCTCTTTGTATTATTAGTACCTATAGATGATAGTTTAAATATATTACTTGAAAATACAGAAATAGTTCTTAATACGAGTACCTAATAATACCGGAAAATATGTTTCACTAAGTTCAGCTACGAGTACAATCAGTTTTTAAAAGACTTTGTCTACTATTTGGATTTTTTTTTTTTTTTTAACTGACTACGCTATTGACCAAGCAAGGTCTTAACAGCTTCACCGGACTACTAAGGCGAGCGCTTAAGGCACTCAGCCGATTTTACTTTGAGACTACTATTTGGATATTATAAACAACATTTACAGAATAATTTCCAACGTGAAACATATAGAACGTGTTATATTTTGAGCTAATATTTCTGATAGACGATGCTTTAAAGTATTAAAGACGATATGAATTATTAGTAGATAACAAATTTTGTTCTGTTCTACCCACAATTCAATGTACCAGTGTAAATCGTGACCAATTTTATCACACAGCACCTTTTATTGCTAGCTAATCGCCACGATACGAATTCGTGAAGCATGGCCCTCGTGTTTCATGTCACACGTTTTCATAAAAATCTGTTACCTATGAAGCTAGTAGTTCTTTAGGCTTCGTCTGGTCCTTTATGGCGTTAAAGTTATCAAAACGTAATACTAAATACTTATTCGAATATTTAGTTTTTGAAGTTATAATTCTTTTGGCGCGTTAAGGAAAAATGATGTGAGTAAATTTTTAAGATGCGCGCGCACACCATCACGAAAAACCGACACCCTGAAGTTATAACGATGCCCGCGTACACCGTCACGAAAAACCGACACCCTGAAGTTAGCTATAGTCAAAATTTTGTTTCTTTGTATTTCTTTGTATTAAAACTTTCGGTGTATTAAATACCTTTTTTCTATTGTTAGCGTCGTTTTTTCTACAAACGTAGAATAAGGCGAGAGATAAAAATTTTGAAAAGATGTTTATCTTGTTACGCCAAAGAAGTATAACTTCTAACGCGTGTACATAAGTACACACACACACACTTTTTTTAATTAAGTTACCAAGACTTGTTAGGAATAAGTATATGTAAATAATCTAATAGATATTAAATATTTACCAAGTTTCATTATATTTCATTTATTGTACTTGATAGTTGAACTTGACTCTTGCCATAAATCCCGGTTTGATATATTATTATCGTTCATTAGTTATGTTCCGGGTATATGGACCTCAATAAACTGCTCTTTGTAATACAATAACGTACTTTATCTAAATTATCTAATAATGAAAATGAGACAAAATTGAATATATGCACCACGTACCTATCTATTGATAAAATGGGTCCGGAACAAATCAGAGAGGAATAGTCTTGTGATACTCCTTGTTTTCTACGTTTAGAATCAGAGTACTTACCATACTATATTGTACTACAAGCAAAGCGCATACATGGAGATCAGTTTTTGCGTTTCATGAATATCTTAAAGCGCCATCTAGTCATATGTAACATTCTGGACGAGGGTTGGGATGACCTTCGTAAGAGAGACAGTGGCGCAGTGTTATTTAATTTTAAAGAAAAGCGATTACAAAGTCTATCTATGAAAAGTAGTAAATAAAACCCTTCTTAGGCCTTCTAATAGTAGTGTATAGGTACACCTATATATATATAATACTGACGGTAAATTGCACTGTGTACATTGCAAAAAGGTCTTTAATATTAAATTTGGTTTCGCCAGTTACGTTCTCATAATCAAAGACAGGTTAGCCATGGACAGACACGTGAATGAGGACAACAATATTGCCAAAACCTGACATTGTTCACACCCTTTCGCTGTATAACTTAGTTGACATTTATGTTGAATAAAATTTATTAAAGCATTCAAACCAACGCATTCAAGAAATAGTAAAAAAAACATAGTTACATGCTAACTTTGTAGTTATGTATACTTATGTATTTACTATATTGTATTATTATTATTATATAGTATAAAATAAAATCCTTATATCGTGTCGATTTAATTATTTTAAATAGAATTTTACACATGTTGTGAGAGCTGAAAAGGAGGAACATAATAAAAAAAATCTCCACTGTGGATGTGTTTTTCAAAATACATTTACACACATTTATCATATGTTCTATTACCAACAGTTATAATACCAAAAATGTGTATTCATAAATATTTGATATACAATCTACAGTAAAAAATATTGTTGTCTAAATGTTCACATTAGTAATTTATTCTTGTGACTCGTGAATGCCGAACATCTAACTCATGTTAGAATCTTAGAGCTCTCCGTTCCGTAGCGATCAAGATGTCCAACGAAAAGATGGAGAACATAGGATCAAGTGCCAAAATGTGCAACTAAAATTGTATTTTGGCACAGTCTTATCAAAAATTTAATTATCGATCGATTGGCTCTGCAATGGTATATACCTTGCATTGTTATGAGTAGAACATATACTAATAGAATATATAACATAACTTTATACACTTATAAAGTCTTCAAATTGCTTTACAATGAATTAAAGTTTCCAATCTTCTTCGTATAAATAGAAAACCTGTACTCAACGGCAACAAAGGGAATTAGCAAAACATATAAGTACAAAAATCTTCAAATGGTTTTACGATGAACTTGTACTTCTTAGTATTCCTCCACTCTTTTTAGTACAAATAGAAGTTTTGTGGTCAAAACGGCCATTTAAAAAACTGAGCATAACATATTAGCATGTAAAATCTTAAAATAATAGTAAATCATGCATTAACACGTAATTTACTGAACCCGCATAATCGAGTGTAGATATAAATATAATTTGTACCTATCCCTTATTTATACAGTGATGGTTAATAGGAAGGGATTAGTTGATTTATGTTAAACAAGATATACTCACAGCTCTGCTCGTATATGAATAACTAAATCGGTTACCTTGTTTTGAATATAAAACGATAGTTTTACGGTCCCTTCGATATTTAGTAATTTCTACTCTAATAAACAATTGTTTGTTGTATTATATTGTTTAATAGTTTAGCTATATATGGATACAGAAGATATCTCATAAGTTGTTCCATTTATTACATAACTAATGACCACTCGTGACGTCGTCTGTTTATGTATAAATGACATAACAACACTTATAATTGTAAATTACAGTATATGTGTTATTCTGATGCACTATATAATCCATATTACTAGGTATAAAGTTTCATTAAAATCCTTTCACTGATTTTTTTGTGACAGAGTAAGAAACAAATATCCATCCCTCCTCACAAACTTTTTCCTTTATAATATTAATATAACAAAATATATACTAAAGTCTGAGTAGGTAGCAAATTTAAAGAATCGTGTATATAAGGTCAATGATTTCGAAGTAAAACACGTTTAGGGAGAGACAGAGAGACATTGCATTTTCAGTAGGTACAGATGGGAGTACGAACATTCCCTACTGAAGATAAGATCAAAATCAACCCTTTGGCAATTCGTGTAACATATAGGTACTGTAGTGGTATCCTTTTTCTATGTATTCGGTATCCACTCGCTGTTGTAATAGCGTAGTAAGTTATATGTAATAGGCACTTTCTTTGGTTGTACTTTAGTATAAATGCATCCACGTTTTAATATTAAATCTCACTTAGTCAATGCTCAAACATTTCTATATAACGTTAAATAAATACCTTCCTGAGTGTATATGAGTATGAATTATACTACATACAATATACGTATTGGCTTCTTAGAAAAGCAAAATTTTTATCATAAGACCGTTATCGTGGCGATCATAAATCTGTTTTCGAATCGTGAGTCGCAATTTCTTGGCGTCGGTCGTACCGTATCCGTATTATAAACGTACTGCGTTCGAACTTAAACTATATATATGAAGAAATAAAGCCCATTTCTTAGAGTTATTCCCGTTTATTTAATGCATTTGGAGTTCACTAGGTTTATTGTCGCATCTAAGTATTTGCCAATGCACGTAAAGTAAACGGCAAGGTTCGCAAATATCAGAATTATTTAAGTCTGTAAATATCTACAGTACCTAACCTTTAACTTCAAAATTTATTCCCAAAAGTACATGCACATTTCTATACTAACTTAGGCGTACTAACATATTCTAATTTGATATAAAACTGTTTGAAGCCCGGCGGCTTTGTTGGCCATTAAATAATAACAAAGGCAAATCGATTCCAATTCTAAATAAGTGTCTTAGAGAAATTCTACATCGAATGGTTGTAGTCCTATATCGATTCATTCAGTAGTTTTGACTCGAATGAACCTCAAAAATTTGTATTTTCATTATATGTAGGTATGTCTATACATAGATTCTGTATACGCTCCATTGCTAAGCAAAAGTCGCTTTGAAGAAAAGGCTTCGGCACCGCCCTTTATTCAGTCTGTTCGCATCATTTTCTAGATTTTTCTATTACGTTATAGGAGCGTTTTCTAGTGTTCATGATTGAAAAAAAAACAATATCGGTTGACTGATCAACATGACATGGACAAATCTAAAGCACTAGTTAATAATATTGAAGTACATCAGCTTGTGTATTGCTTAACCGACCGTCATGTAAATTAGTACGCGTAGATACTTAGATAATATTGATAAAATATCCATTTAACTATAAATTAACTATTTATTACAACAAATAGTAATTACAACAAACAATAACAGCAATAAATAATAACAGAGCTACAGGCACAGCTAAGGAATAGGTATTATATTTAGTAAGTGTAAAGGTATTTCAAATATTGTCTTTATAATAAATTTAATCGTATGTGAATTTAATGTGAAATACTAATTTGAATTTTTAATTATTTATAGTATACAAAAACTATTAAATATTCGAATTGTTGCAAAAAAGTCGGAGCTATTTGTGGAAAAAAAACACCGTGATGGATCCATAGCATGGTGGTAAGGCTTTTTCTAAGTCGATTAAGTATTTTTTTCAAATGGTGGCTATGTTGAGAATTATCGACAGAAGTGAAAACTCAAAATAGTGAAATAAATGTGTTCTCTTTTGAATTTTCATGTCAATTAGTGTGAATGATAATATTTAAATTTCAGAATTTGTCTATTGAATTTATTAACAATATATTTTCATATCTATTGGCACTCGAAGAAATAATTATATACATTTTTATAAAGTCTATTAATCAATTAAACGTATGATGACCTGCAAAATATCAATGTTATATGTACACAGGCCCCTATACTAAACCGTGCAAGCTCAATACAACCTTTCAAGCTGACGTAGCATGTTGTGACGTGAAATTATAAATCTGTCTGGCAAAAATACCACTCAACGCACCTAAAGCAGTTTTTACTTCAAAAACTTTACAAATTAATCTAACGTAGTAAGTATCAGACGCTGGCCACATAAACTCTGATATGACTGTAAGTGTACATTAATAGATACACTATCTGTTGAAGTATTAATTGAGAGAGTTTATTGGCACAACTAACAACCGTTTATTGGTTCCTAAGGGAGAGTCAATTACGTTGGATTAACTTAACTCGTATGTGTGAAATGGACAGTTATACTCTTATATATACCTCTATTAAACTTGTAATTATACAGATTTATAATGTATCTACTCTGTTTAATTGGTTTTTTAAATTAAATAGATTAAATTAATCGAACAGAACGTGAGAGCCCAGTTATTTATATGATTATACTGTTGAAGTCTGAGTTACATTGCCTATTGTGCCATTGCTCTTTGCCAATCATAAATAGGTGGAAGTAGGTACTGTTATTTGTGGCAAGAATAAGCGTTATAGTAACAAACTTGCAATTAAACTTTGTTCTGGTTCTAGTTGCGGTAAATGTTAGTTACATAGAAAAAGTCCTTCAGTTAGTCTTTTGATACCGAGTGATAAAAATTTTTATACATTATTATTCTAATCAACATATTGTTACTGAAGTACATATAACATAATTTATTTCTTTTGTAACTGATTATTTTGTGTTGTACCATTTCTATTTGTTTATAAGTTCATTTTATATTACACTGAACAATTGATTAATCGCCGCTTATGAAAATGTCGTAAACATAATAATACGCTTATTTGTCATACTTGACATTAGCAACATAAGCAGAAATAGTTAAAAGAAAGCAAGCCTAACTATAGTAACAGTAATTAAAAAAATTAAACTAATTTAACCTTTTATAATGCGTAAAAGAATGTTAAATTAAATATATTTAAAAAAACTAAGTATGATTTTTTTACGAAACATCAATTTTATTGAAATATTCTTTACATTAAAAAGAAGGATGCATAAATTAGCCACGAGATAATTTAATCAAAGTGCATTTATAATATTTACTAATTAAAAAAATACACATTATTTACGTAAAAAGCTAAAACACATAACTTTGTGAAACAGCAAAAAAATTTATAAAGCCCGCGACATTAAACCGAAAGTTTCAGTCGCGATTTACGACATCCAAAGCCGAGATATAAAAATTGTGCCCGCACACACCAAAATGTTTGATTTATTATAGCAACGAGAGAGATCTAGTGCAATTAGTCGGGCTGCGGGTCTCTGAGGGATTGATTTATGGTGATTCATAGTAATCATAGCCCAGACAGACTCCGGTCCGGCTGAATAGTTCTATTTTATAACGGTTGCTGAAGAATAAGTTCGTGAGATTTCGTATAGAGTTCGCTATTGTTATATATAATCTGGGCTGAGGCTTTGTATACAATTATACAAATTATATTATTACTCGTTTTTCCCGTGTCTTTTTAGTGAATTTTTTTCCGAAATAGTGAATAAATAAAAATAAATATTCTGGATGTAAAGTAATACATGTCCTTCTTTAGGTTTCAGACTATTTCTATGCTAAATTTGATTATGTACCGCACTTTCTGAAGATAATTACAAAAATGATATAATTTCCTAACAGATCACCTAACCTAAAAATGTATAACCAAAGTTCTCATTATTTTGAAATTGTTAAAGAAAAAAAAAGATATTGCAATCATTTAATTATCATTAGTAGTACGGGTTTTAACAATGATTAGGTAACTATTTAATTAAGTTGCTATAACTATTGCGATAACTCTATTGTCTTTCTAAAAAGCAAAGATGGCCGCAGTCTACGGTTTGTTGTGTTACGTGTTTATGTTTAGACTTGTGACAATTATGTAATGTATAATGTTGTAATTTCATTTTAATAGCTTATTCATTTTACTTTAATATTATTGGTTTTTAAATCCCCAAGTATAATATAAATATGTGGAAATTAATGACCAATAAAATAGTAATCTCCTAAGTAGAAAAAACCTCACGGCTGTTCACCGTACAACCTGTGATACGTTGACGCAACCAAAAAGCTATAAATGGGACACTAAACGTAACACTTACATAAAGAGATGGCAGGTACTGTACATTACATATATGATATCGGGCCGTCGCCTGTCGTCGCCTCGCCTCTAACGATAAACAAATCGTCGACTACACTCAACTGAACCCCACTATCATGGCACTAAAACATGAACTATCTCGTAACACGAACACGTTTGAACGTAAATCACAACAACTGGTATTACTTATCGATGTATGTACGACACGATCGCTCTTTATGAAACTTTTTCACGCTCGCTTTAGCCGCACGGATACATTCTGCTATGTAAATTATACAACATCACGCTCTCACCGTATTAAAACGTTTGAGTAACTTTGCAACGTTAAAATGACCAAAGAAAGCGAAAGTATTTTTCACCACAAAAGTTTAAATATTTTACCAAATACGGACGATTACAATTATGCAAATTTTTCCCTTTTGAGATTTTAACGACTTTACGCAAAATAATAGCAGTCGATGATTTCAATATTTTTTGTGAGTATCGGACTGGTTTTGTTCGGTTTTTCGAATGTTTGTACCCTCAAAGGCACTGGGAATTTGCCTAATGCGTGTCCATGATTTATGTATAAGTTACGCAATTCCCGATCCTTTGTTGAGCTGTGTCTACACTTTCGGTTTCAGAGTACTCATTTGCATAACAGGGCGTACAAAGCTCTACCCTTTCTTGTAACCTTTTCGTTTCACTTTTAAAATTGTTGCATTGTTGACATTTTGTTCGAGTAATAAATAAATCAAGCGCTTTATTAGGTACGGCGCATGTGGCTTCGGACAACAATGTCTCGATCGTTGGCCACAAGGTCCTGTGAACTTTGCCTTTATGTAGTTTGTGGACAGTATATAACGTTTTTACAGGCCTCGTAATGTATTTTAATTTTAAAATGTGTGTGAACATGCGAACACATTAAGTAACTAATAGAAGAATCACGATCGATACAATTTGAATTAATAACATCTTTGTTTATTTATGTGACTAATTCGTTTTTAATTAAACAATAATCATAAACTGTGAATAAGTGGTCATTGATGGTAAAATGGTTGGAATAAATGCCAATAACACACGTCATTATGGCGTGTAATATCGTTTTACAACTTTAAGGCAATAAATAAATTGACTGCCGTTTGTACATTTTATTACGATTTAAAAGTCGATGACTGTTTGAAACGAATAATTGATTTATGCCGGTTATATTAATGTTAGGTAATTTGATATCGTGTTATATAGCACATTTTAAAACAATAAAAATATTCTCATATAATGTTATTCAATTGTGAAATTAGTTCAGTGTTTTTATGATAATAACTTTAATTATGTGAGAGTTTATGCGTGCGTTTCATTTGATGGTTGAATATATTCAGAACATAATAAAAGTAAAGATTTACCGCTATAAAGTTTAAAATTTCGTGTATTCATCAGGTACAGATACTAATGAGAGATAATAAAAGAGTCAGTGATTCTTGTTCATCATAAAGTCACGGTTATCTCAAAAGTTATTCTTTACAATATGATTCTTTATTGATTATGATTATAATATAGAAAAAACTAGTAGTTGGAAATGTACTAAGTAAGTAGATAGTGTTGTTGATAATATATACTTGATTTATGTTTGGGTATAAATATTATCTATATATAAATCTTTGATTGAAGAAGGCGTTACTCTACGAATATCCACATTAATTCCTTTTCAGGGGAATTGTAAAGTAGCGTTAACTATAAAATTAATATATAAATCGGCGAAGATAAAAAAGTTCAGTATCATTTTCTCCTATATTTTTCAACCGATTTTCTTTTTTGTTTATTGTAAGTATCTTATTCGTAATATTTCACACGTTCCTTACGTCTACAAACTGCAATGAATGAAACTAAATGAATTAAGTACCAATATGATTATAATTAAATGTTATTATACCATAACTATGAAATTATTAATTATGTGTTTATTAATTCAATATTATTACATTTACAAATAACATAAATACACATCTAATGTTATATATTATTAATATATTAATTCTCTTAATAAATAAACTTATTTCTTACAATTGAAGGTTCAAATTTATATATTTGATCGTATAAAGGTAATGATAATGAAGTAATAACATTTTACTGGTACCTGTATTGTAAGAACTATATTTAGTATACTCTATCAGATTCGTATGTTAATGACCGGAGTTTTCTACAAATGTTTTAGTCTTTTAGCCGTTTAACACGTGTTAATAACTAATAAAACCGTTTTAATGGTACATAAAAAGTTGAGATTTATAACGAATAGGTAGCTTATGCATTATAATCTCTCGACGCGTGCCTACATACGTTCATACACGTACATGGGACTTTATTATTTAATTCGAAGCTCAGTTCCCATAACGTTTCATTTACTGTGTATTAAAATTATTGATATTTGTTGTTATTATGCTCTTGGATAAGTAACTTTATTTATTACCTATATCTATCTAAGTACCTACCTCGTTGCCACACGATAATCTATATATAATAGCGTGATTACTGCTTTGTTCTTTTAAAAAAATTTTTTATTGTAGCACGGTAAAATGGCTACACTGTGCCTGATGGTAAGCACAGTACAGTCCAAAAACAATGACGACCACCGAGTGACGCATTGTCCATCGCCGGTCACCGCTTTCATGCCAGCCTGCGAAAAACTGGATATGCACAAGCTGATCTCGAAACGCGACCCGAAAAAGCGAATCACTATGACGGGCTTTTTCGCCATATACATTCGCTATATACCTTATAATATATTTCATCTATCAAAGAAATTACATATATACAGTCATTTATAAAATTTTGAACCTGGTAGAATAAAAATAAAAGTTATGAGCAAATTCGCGTAACAATCTGGTAATGTGTTTTAGATAAAAGAACTTACTTTTTTCATTTTTAAATAAGTTGTTAATATTCTATGGATTACATCGATGCTTGCTTTCAAGTACCGACGATACAGTGTCAATTTTCTTGGTCAAAGCTACAGCGCTTAGAGGTTAAATTGGGACTATCTAGAATTTTGGCGTTCTAATTTTAAGATTACTACTAACACAACGGAAAAAAACGCAGCTTTCAACCTTTGTATAATTATTAACCAATTTTGAAAAGGTATCTTTATTAATTTAATATTAGAGGTTGCTTCTATTTTTCTCAAATCTCGTTTCACGTAAGTGGACCTCATCTATAAGATACCTATTTAAATATTACAATTATGCATTAAGTATACTCTAACAGTTCGTTATATAGCCTATAGTTTCTACTCTGGCTTCGTATTTTATTCCCTAAATTTACATTACTTAATATACATGTTTGTTGCCACAAGAAAGTTTCTATAATTACTTTTTACTTTCTAATTACCTTGTCTTGAATACAATTATAATTTATATAACGCCAACAAAAACAAATATGTGTGATTATAAAATAAAGTATTAGTACCTGCTTACTTTAATTTTAAGACAGGCACATTTTATAAATAGTGTAATAATACGATAATGAAATTTATTATTACTAAAATGTAATGTAAATTTTATAACACTTTTATGAGAATATCATTATACCATGTAGTTGTTTTTTGAAGTTAAATATGAAATGAAAGTAATTTTATTATTTAATGTAGGTAAATGAAATACCAATACTTCTCTCTTTACTGTCTCATTCTACTTTAATCATATACGGACATATTTGAAAGTATATTTAAATTATAACATTTTTAGTACGAACTTATTTACTTTCCAGATAAAAAAAGAAGCTTTTTAACTGTAAAATAAGAATGATTCACATTCTGTACGTGTTTTTTTGTTGGTAGTAAACGTTTGGTATGGACTCACCCACGTCAGTGTGAAGGGACATTGTTGTGTCGGCGTGGGAGCGGCATCTGGAACGGGCTGATCTGGCGGACATGGGGCCGTAAACGAACCAGAATTAGTACTCTTACTTACCGTGGAAAAACAACGATTTAAATATAGAGTTGAGGAGTCGACCCGTCGTCGGGCGTTTCCTTATAGTCGACTATATACACAAAGATAGACGGTATATTATGATACGGAGAATGTAATTTGATATGAAAATAATTTTCACAGTAAATATGTTCTGAAAGAGTTGATAATATAATGATATTTTAGCTGTTCAAGGTGAACTCGGTTTCTCTAATTGAAACCTCCTTCAGGTCTCGCTGTGATTCAAAACCTGATAAAACTAAAAAAAGGGCATTAAAAAGAGTCAAGTGAGATTTAACATGTGAGAGTATGAGATAGGATATATATAGTTTATATGAATACTTTATCGTTACTTGAAAGTATTACTTCTACCACCTGTGAACTTGCATACATGTTTTTTAAAATATTTTGTAAACGGTATCTTAAAGACATTTTATACATACATGCATAGTTATAAAAATAAATATTAACTTGAAGCGATGGTGGCTTAGTGGTAGCGTGTTTGAAGTTTGCGTCGAATAACGTAGGTCTAAATTTTAAATTTCAAAGGTGTAAGAAGGTACCATGGGGTTTAAAAAAAAAAAGGTCTAAATTTTACATTAAGCCCTCCTTACAAAAGGAAAAATTGTGATGAAACCATAGCTTGATAGTACAATTTTTAATGCCCACCTGCCTAACTATCAACCTTAAGTTTTAAATCTGTCGCCAAATAAATATAGATGTATTCTAGCAGCAGTAGGTACTTAAAAGCAAGTTGTCCTCTGGATTTATCCTGCTACCACTATCTTAGGTAACATCGTCATTCAATATCAGATGCGATTTTAGTTCAAATACTAAAAGTTATAAAGCAATATAGATATGGGACTATTTAATTTCCAGTTTTCCCACACAACTACAAGTCATTTTGATCAATAAATAGACAACCCCTATCATGTTATTGTTGTGACTAAATATAATAGAACCGTTAAATTACGTTGGTGAGTAGGTATACAGATCACATATCAGACCAGATTTTACACAACCTATACACACATGTAAATAGAAAAACATTTTGACATCTGTTAATAAATAGGACTTCAAAAAAGGTTGTGAAGGAGGTTGCTATGTTCAACTGTATGTATTATTACTCTTACGTTCCAATTACCCTTTTTCATTCTACATTCAACAATGATATTATAACATACAACTATTATTATAATATTTATCCCTTTAAAAATCAATGAACTATGGTCGAATGTCGACCACTGTGCGCTCACTAGTATATATAAATAGACATCTAGAATGGAGGCACCTTATTGTTTCCCGCCTGTGGAAGAAAATGTTTGAAAAGTTATACAGAATGGTGAATAAAAAAGTGTGTGTGTACTTATGTACGCGCGTTAGAAGTTATACTTCTTTTGCGTAACAAGATAAAAATCTTTTCAAAAATTTCATTTTTCGCCTTATTCTACGTTTGTAGAAAAAACGACACTTATATAAGATAAACTTGATTACAGCTAACTTCAGGGTGTCGGTTTTTCGTGACGATGTGCGCGGGCATCGTAATAACTTCAGGGCGTCGGTTTTTCGTGACGGTGTGCGCGCGCATCGTAAAAATTTACTCTCATCATTTTTCCCCAACGCGCCAAAAGAAGGATAACTTCAATAATTAAAAAGTCGCCATATCGATAATGAGACAAAGGATTAGAGAGATCTTCAAAATAATTGACAGACTGACGTTCAGTTTTTCAGTATCCATATTATTACATGGTCGTAATGTAAAGGAAAGAGTCAATTAATTTTCTCCGTTAGTACATCAATACGAAACCGAAGCAGATAGTTAGTTAAAAATATCATTAGAACTTTGTGCGAAATTCTAAAAAATTAAACTTCAGATTCCACATGGAATTAATAATAACTCGAGGCTTCCTTTACTTAGTGGATTCCATTAAAATAAACCTCTGCTTAAATTTTTATTTCTTTATTGAAAATATAACCTAAAATTGACGTGTCAACAAATCCTTTTCAATACATGTATCATCCTAGCCAAACTTTTTGACTATTCTGAACATAGATACACCGAAAAATTTAGTTTTATATACGTATTATATGTTTAAAATTGATACAAATTTAGAATGTATAATATATTTACCAATTTTATCTTGCTATAAACAAAATTTTGTATTACACTCTCGGCTGTATTATGCACAGGCCCAAACTTACGGCTGTATTTAGAACGAACAGATAGATATACGATGACTGTAAAATGTACATACTATTTAGTTACATATTTTAGAGTTAAAATGTCAACCTTCAAAGGTCTGTGAATAATAATTTACGTTTAAATATAAAATGATACATATTTAAATTTCAAAGGAAGCTTTACAGACCATTTCCCCGGAACTATGAGTTAGCCAAAATTATATCTATCCCTGAGATAGCTGGGGATATTATAGGGGAACTTTTTTATTATTTGTGTAATATTTTGCAATTTTTTAAATCAGAAGGGTGGATCCCCTCGCTAAAGGGTGGGCTCGGTCTGAATGAATTTATAGTTCTTTTGTAGATAAACATATCAATTTGTTGTCTTTTGTTAGCGACGTAAATATGTGATACAATTGTAGATCATGGAATCAGTTATTCTGATGACTTCGTTGGTCACACTACACACCAGAATTCATAGTTATTCTATATATTGTGTTTTAGTTTTTTTTTTCGAACTGTCTTCGCTATTGACCAAGCCAGGTCGTGCCAGCTTCACCGGACTACATGTACCTGTACATGTGTTTAATTTAATTTGTGAAAGCTGTATCGCCAGCGTTATGAAGACTATACCTTCTAATGTTTATGTAAGTAAACGTACTATCATTATTGACATTTATACGATAAATAATATAGAAATGTACGTTGTTTGTCATAACTAACCTTTGAAACGGTTGGTTGAGACTTGAGATTTTTATCGGCATTTTCATTTTCAGTGTCATGTCTATGATACATATCATCACGCTTCTCCCGATAACTTATAATTATTCCTACTAAATAATGTAGTTGTCATAAAATATTAAAACCATTTTCACATGCAACAAGTAACAGGCTCCAGCTAGTTTAAATATAAAATTCGTATGAAAAATATTTCAGCTAAAATTATCGTATAGTGTTAACTAAATAGGCCCTAGTTTATCACGTTGTTTAGTTCGTGCATCTTCCTTGTTCGCGTTGCATCCGCCAACCACTTCCTTGCTGAAGAAAAAAAATCAAAATCTAAACAACATACGCGTAATCCATCGAGCGACTTTACGCGTGAATCGATTGAAAAGCTAGCGAATAAAATCGATTTTCCCCCAAATTGAATAGTCGTAAAACGTAGGTAGCAAGTTTTAACGTCCGGGATTGTTTACACGGCGGCGTCACGAGTGTAAACGATTGTCGATAATTGATGATTTGATTTACAACATCACTAAACAACCGGTGTTTGGGCGATCGAGATACGTTCCTCGCGCCCTGAATGGAACATTATTACGTATCTAATAGCCATTATATATAACACTGTTAGGTATTTATGTCTCAAGTATACACTGGCCGAAATTTATTGACGGTTTGAACGGAATTTTGATATACTAACAGAAGTTCCGAAGGAGATAAAGGTTATTTCATAGTTCCATTTTGCTAACAAGTTATTGCTGCTTTCAACAATAACAAACATATATATTCATCGCTTACATTATTATCAAGCATTGTGTATTATTACTTATTTGACTTTAATATGAAGTACCTATATGTATAGGCTTTTATTTCTTGCTAGTTAATTGATTGTTAATAGAAAAGTTCAAAACACAACGTCATGTAAAATACAATAAATATACAATTAGATATGGAAATGACTTTAAAAGTAGCTTCATTTTACGTAATATTTAAATATGGAAAAACTAAACAATAATTAGTATAAACATATAAATAAATGACTCGCATTCATTGGACAGGCAACAGGCTAGACACAATGCTGGGACGGCATAGAACTCTCTGTACAACGCTAACTGAACGGGCATACATTTCAGGATATTCAGTTACAAACTAGTAAATAAATCACAACAGTTTAGTAAAGAAACTTCAATCAAACTAAAATAAATAGAAAACATATTACAGAATCTATGCTTAAAATACCTATAATAAAGGTTTATTTACTACTACTAGCTATAAAATTAAACTATATGTACCTACAGAGAAAACAATTGGTGTACTACAAAATTTCTTCTTAAATAATGTTATACGTTTACTTTCTCTCTCCTGCACATGGACATCACATCGCTTGCCTCACTCCTCCTGGCAAGAAAACGCTTGGTGAACACGTAGTTATTATAAAAATCGTAGTTACATAAAACTTTAAGAAGTCGCTATTAAATTAAGATATCGGGATATTTTATTTAGGTAAGGAACATGTGCCTAAGAAATAATAAAAGTTATATAAATTTATCAAATAATTTTTGCCTGATGCGCGTAGAGCGGCAGACTACTACTATCTTTTTATTGATATGTGATGTTTAATACAAAAGAATATAGAAGATAAAATTATCATGAATGTACGCTTAGCACATTTCAATAAAATAGACCCCATCCCAGATAGAACCACGCTAAAGCTATGTTAAATAAAAGGTTTACGTGTCTACTTATTACAAAACCTTCAACTTTAAGTCATACGATGTTTTTCGCTTACATTTCACTTATAACGGTCAAATACACAAGGTTCCAGTCATTCGTTTTACGGTTGTAAACGGAATGAGAAAATAAAATCACCCATCTATGAACATTGTTCATTTTCCTTTAGGTCTCATGGACATACGTGTAGGCATACCTTACGATGGAAACCTCTTTTTTCAATTTATAAATAAGGTTCTACACAAATGTTTATTTTCTTTTCAAATCGTTTAAAGTTAATATTTTGTATTTTTTAATATGAAATAGCTGTAATTTTTCATCATTATTTTAAGCAACCCACTCTGCATATATAGGACTCGCATTAACTCTAATATATATTTTAGGCCTTAAAAAAATTTGTCGTATGTTAACAAATCATGTTTATAACTACCGCATCGAAATTAATATCTAGATATTAAAATATTGTTGTTACAAAGGTTGAAGATATATTAACCTACTAAGTCTAACAGTGATTATTATCACTGACTGATTCAGCTTTAACTTACATGGGTATAATACGTAGTATATGCTTTTACAGATAGTATAGTTATCTGTTAAAGCATATAAATAAGTTATTCTATATATTTCTTAAAAATCATCGGAATATGCGAAATAATTTTGTAACTTTTACAAAATTGGAAATTTGTTAAAAATCGTCTTTAAGCTAAGATATTCTTTATCTGTTTTAGTCCAAAAAATATTTCACAATCTCATCCTTATGAAGTAGTTATCTATTATATTTCATTGAGCTATTTCATACGTTCAAAGATAGAGAGTCTGTCGGGAGTCTGGTAATCATTACATAGTATACAACAAAGTCCCACGCCACGTCTGTCTGTTCGCGATAAACTCAAAAACTACTGAATTTTCATGCGGTTTTCTCCAGTACATAAGGTGATTCATGGGGAAGGATTTGATATATAATTTGTCAAGGTTTTTTATTATCAGGGCGGGATAACGTCTGCCGGGCCTAGTAGTATTAGATAATTCTTAAATATTCATTTGCTCCGATATAGACCCAGACATAAACGGAATAATGTCGTAGTTAGTCCAGCCCAAATTCTACATAGTAGCTTTCTAGATGATCAATAAATGAAGTCCACGAGCTTAGTGATCTTTGAGCTTGATTCTAGCATATTGCTGTCCATAGGATACCTATATATTTTAAGATTGGACCTAACCGAATAATTAAAACTAATTTTGCTTATGTGCTGTTGTCGAAAATGGGAGAATATTTATAAGCAGTTATCAGAACAAATATATCAGAAAAAATATCATATTTTAATTGTAATTAACAAAGTATTAATTAATGTTTCATGTAAATGAAAATTAACTTTCAAATTGATAGCTTTTTATTCATTATAACATTTACGGTGTAGTCCGGTGAAACTGTTAAAACCTTGCTTGGTCAATAGCGTAGTCACATCGAAAAAAAAATTACGGTACAAAGCCTTATAAATAAATAATAATAATAGTAATAAAACAGAACTTGTTAATGACCAAATAGTTATAATTGAATATTAGTGATGTCAGCGGATACGTCTTTTTTGACGTTGATTATGTAATTAGGTACTCGTACTATCTGTTATGATAAATAGTTGAAATTAAGCAACAAGAATGGTCTGAAAAACTCTTTGTAATCATATATTTAAACATATCGTTTTTCATGACGTCTGTTTGAACGGTATCAAAGTTGATTCGCGAGAGCACCATCTAGTGCCAACTAGATAAAAGAGAGAGTAACGTGTGCCTACTTTCATATTCATCTATAAAGCGGTATTAGAGTTTAACAATCATAGATTTACTAGCATCCATATATATATATATAGGTATAGCTACTATAAACCAATAAAAGAAGGTAACATTTTATTATAATTTAACATACGTGTTGTTTTAACTACGATATGGAAGAAAGATGGTAACACTCTACATTTAAAAAGGAAAGTGGCTTTTATATATAACTTTTACCTATTATTTATTTTAATAAATATACAATTATAAATTAATTATGTAAATCACCAAAGTTTAATTAAATCTATGTAGCTATATATAATTTCTAACAGTTCAAATTAGAAGTACAACATGTTCTATTAGTGTATTTTACGATACTGTGGCTAAACGGTACTACCTGATAACATAATCATATTATACTAAGTCCTGTAACTTTCAGAAACATTTCACATGCACTCATTA
Source organism: Antheraea pernyi (assembly GCA_015888305.1). NCBI lineage: Eukaryota > Metazoa > Arthropoda > Insecta > Lepidoptera > Saturniidae > Antheraea > Antheraea pernyi. The sequence continues at coordinate 24,195 of MU159001.1, forward strand.
ATAACAAATAATCGACAATTTCAGAGTTCAACGTCCAAGCTAACTCCGTAAGGTGTAGGTGGCACCATAAAACGGTAAACAAAGAAACAATAAGTGTTTATACTTAGGTATTATAATATCAAGCTTTTGTGGTATGTTATGGATTATTGAGAACCCTTCCTTATGGTATTTTCGTTCACAATTTAAATAATACTATTTAGACAGATGGAATGATTTCTAACTTTTTGAATCTTAGATTCTCTTTATATTACCTACTAGATGTGCCCGCGACTTCGCCCGCTTTAAACCTTATGTAAAAAACTTCGATCAACAATAACTAGATAAAGGGTAACGTACAAATCGAAGCGAAAAGCCGTCCGCGTAAATAATTATACTTATGTGTAGCTATTTGTTTACTAAGAAAAGAAAGAAAAGGTTTTAAAACTGTTTGAAGTTCAACCTAATTACTATCATAACACCTTGTAATAAAGTCACAAATGTTCAAAATATTATCTAATACTTACGATAAAACAAGCAAAGTAATAAATTACTCCCTCACAAATGAAAAGATAACATAAACAACATTTAGTGTGAATTCAACCTTAACACGTAATGAATAAAGTACGTTTTCTCGTTATTGTGCGTGTTTGTGTCTGGCGTGGCCAAATATTTGTATCATAGGTTTAAAATCTGTAATTTTGTTCAAAATTTGATATTATTAGTTAGTTTAACGCTTAAAATATAACTTATTCAACATGTATTTAGCGAAAGTAAGATACTCTGGCCGTTAAATTGCTTTTTCGGGTATTATTTTTGCATCTTTTGAATAAACTGCGGCATGTGAAACGGGCTTACATTGGCTGTCTTTCAAACAAACTAAACAAAATAAGGGCGCACATTTCAAGTGAGCTCTTATTTACCGAGACGTATTTTTCGCGCCGACCCGTTATCTAGTTATTGTTGATCGAAGCTAAAAAATAAAATTGAAATAGTAATTTTTTTCATACTATATACGAATCGAAGCCTTTATTTATAAGTCTCTATTAGTCATACTTCAACGTCTATAATATCCTTACATAGTATAAAAGAAAGTCCCCTACTGCGTCTGTCTGTCTGTCTGTTCGCGATAACCTCAAAATCTACTGAACGGATTTTCATTCCGCTTTCACCAGTGAATAAAGTGATTCATGAGGAACGTTTCGGTATATAATTTGTCAAGGATTTTTTTATAATCAAGGCGGGACAACGTCCGCAGGGCCCGGTAGTCTATATATATAGTAAGAATATAAATCTAAAGTGTCTGTAATTTTTACATTTTTGGAAAATATTGTTGCAGGTGTCTAGGAATAGGTAACAAAATACATCTTAATAATTTTTAGAAATGCCTGCCTGTCTATCTGTCTGTTTGTTTGAACACATCATAGCTAAATTACTTCGTTCATGATAAAACCTTTTTAAATCATAAAGCATATCTGATAGTAACATTTAGTTCTTGTTTCAGTAAAATCGGTTCGGTCTATCAAAACTTATTTTAATGACGACGCAACTTAAGAAAGCTCATTTAAAAAACAGTGATTAATAAAGTCATCTGAATGTATTAAGTCCATTTACGTATCTACTTTCCCTCGTACTTATGCCATGTCGTTATTAAAATTACAATAACTTTTGATAGAATGGACCGATTTCAATGAAACAAAGACTAAGATATTTTTGAAGATATGATTTATGATTTTCTTGAGATGTTTTAATGTGAACCCAGTACTTAAGTAAGCTTAGGTTAGCTTAGATAGGTCGCGAATTGCATGAATCAGGCAACAGCCCAAGCAGAGGTGTGCCGCGCACCCGTGAGCTATTTGTGAAAATAAAATCGGCTGAGTGCATTAAGCGCTCGATTTAGTAGTCCGGTAAAGCTGTTAAGACCTTGCTAGGTCAATAGCGTAGTCAGTGCCAAAAAAAAAAACATT
>MU159001.1:26327-130486 GCA_015888305.1 Antheraea pernyi
TACGGTTAAGGAATGGGTAAGGTTTCGTTACAAACATTTTATATACAAACTCCTTGTTCTTATAACTTCTTATAGCTTACTAGCGGGATAATAATAAGATAACCTTGAAAAATTGTATACTTAAACCTGCTTTCTGAATCACTTTAACTGGTGAAAGCCGCATGACAATCCGTTCAGTAGTTCTTGAGTTTATGGCGAACAGAGTAACAGACAGACAGATAAACGTAGGTAGAGCCACGTTGAAGCTGGTTTCAGCATGAATGGATCGGCTCGAATGGGTAAGGTTTCGTTACAAACATTTTATATACAAACTCCTTGTTCTTATAACTTCTTATAGCTTACTAGCGGGATAATAATAAGATAACCTTGAAAAATTGTATACTTAAACCTGCCTTCTGAATCACTTTAACTGGTGAAAACCGCATGACAATCCGTTCAGTAGTTCTTGAGTTTATGGCGAACAGACAAACAGACAGACAGATAAACGTAGGTGGTAGAGCCACGCTGAAGCTATTACTGGTTTCAGTATGAATGGGTCGGCTCACCCGGGGTAGTACTAACCTCTCATAGAAAACCGACGTGAAGTAACAGTGCTTGCATTGTTGCGTTTCGTTCGGTCAGTGAGAGCGCCGGAGGCCCACCTCCCCATCCTCACTCACCCCAAACGCAGGCTGACAATGCACTTAGACTCTCTTAGTGTTACTAGTGTCGGCGGTGAGCACTTACCATCAGGTGATCCACCTGTTCGTTTGCTCCCTATATATTTTTTTAAATCAACGTGGCAAGACTTTGTTTTGTAATATGTAGTTTTTTTTCGAACTGACTACGCTATTGGCCTAGCAGGGCCTTAACAGTTTCACAGGACTACTAACAAGTCTAAAACTCTATTCATAATAATTAAATTGAAACGATATAAGAACTCTATTTTATACTATCTAATAATAATATATAGTACCTAAATAGATATATAATAAAAAAATCTACGAAGTAAGCATTTAACTATGTTTTTTTATTATTTTTTTCGAACTGACTACGCTATTGACCATGTAAGGCCTTAACAGCTTCACAGGACTACTAAGGCGAGCGCTTAATGCACTCAGCCGAATTTATTTTGACAAATAGCTTTTGTTTTGTAATATGTAGTTTTTTTCGAACTGACTACGCTATTGGCCTAGCAAGCCCTTAACAGCTTCACATAACTACTAAGGCGAGCGCTTAATGTACTCAGCCGATTTTATTTTGACAAATAACTCAAGAGAAAACGGCACACCTTGGCTCAGGCTGTTGCCTAGGATAATATGTAGTGATTGTACGTATGTATTTAGTTACCATTAAGTGCATTGTAGGTACTTAGTTTCCCGAGCCTGATATAAACTGCTTTCTCTATATTCGAAACTACGACTAAGATCATTTTATTATATTTTAAGATACATAATAAACGACATTCTGACATAACAGTATAGTTTGTTTTAAGGTATGCGTAGCCGTACAATCATAAATTCAGCGGCATTAATATTTGCTTAACTTACCATAAACTGAAGTGGCGAGCGAAGCCTCGGCTCCGACCACTAAAACGTGCACTTAGTAAAGATTATCTCCGAGGTATGTGGCTGTAAATAATCGAAGTTACTGCATCGCGTATGGAGACCTTAATTTATGGACGGTGCATGGAGTTAAGAAGCTGGGCAACTTAGAAGTTAATTTCTTTTAAATAAGAGTATCTACGACATAGAGTCGAAGGCACTTTGACTTGTTTAATCAACGTTATTTACATCCATGTAGTTTTAAAACTAGCTTGCATACCTTAGTGAAAGACGTTTAATATTTGTTTCTTTTTCTCCTTCACATTATCTCCAATATTAATTATTTACGTTTAGATAAACAAGTATTATATATCTTTAATAAAATATTGATGTATACTATATTGAATTAATTCAAAGAAATTGCTACCTAATATTGTTTTATTTTAAGTCATACAAAATTTTAAAATTATATTACAAAAATTACTGGTGTAGTTATATATACATATACATCTTATGTATATATACCGTGTTTTAGAATCAGCTGGGGGATTAATAGTTGTTTACTGTTTTATTCATATCTTTCAATTTAACCTGGCAATGAGACATGTTTTGGTACTGATTTAAATTATCTACATCTTTGTTTATTGAACATAAATATGATTTATTAGCAACATATACCTACCTAACTTTAATTAATGTTACAGTGTTGGACTAATATATGTTTTAGGTTATATTACTTTATTCGTACATCGTCCTTGAGCATACAACTCTAACTATTCTCTATTGATCGTACTCTACCTATATAGGTATAAACCCATTAATATATATGTAGATATATAGGTATTAGATAGGTATAGATATCTTTCAAAATATTGATTCAAAATTATTAGTTATTACTGCGTATAATTTGTTAATAAGGTTAATTTTATGATTTTTTCAGATAACTTCAAAATGGCATGAGGCAAGAAAAGTTTAGAGAAATATTTACAAGACGTTGCCTAAGAGGTAAGTACGTACTTAATAATATTTGCTTACATATCTAAGTATCTGCAATACCAAGACTGATATATAACTAGATTCAACTATAATCAATGAATGAATATAAATAAAACAATAACGGTATTATTACAAAAAAGATAAATACTTGCTTTAAAAGGGTTTCGATTTAAATGCACCGCGCTCGCCCGATGAAAGTTCGCGTTACCCTTTTTCGCAAGTCTAACCTAACGTAACCAAAGCGAGACAAAAGATCAAGATGGCGAACAATCAGCGACCGAGGTGCATTTAATTCGAAACCTTTTTAAAGGATGTGTTCAATACGTATTTAACGTTTTCGTGATATTACGACCCTTAAGGTCTGCCGTAGAGCGCACATTACTTTAAAACTATTGAATTTTCAACAAATTTTGAATTTTACTTCTTATACTCGTACACTTGGCGCTTATCTAAAAAATAGTTATCACGATATCATTATTTAACATAAAATTAATAAAGTTTTAAGAAGCTACGATTTTTATAAACACTACAAATTTTCGTAAGCACGATATATTTTTTATGATTTTTACCTGTTCTCTTCTCCACGTAAAATATATTATTGAGATAATAAGCAACGTAGACGAAGTAGAATGTCAGCAAGTATATAATAATAATCTGATTAAATGAATTTAAACAATAATTCTAAAATATGAGGGCGTACATACATCGGTTATATTGTTATATAGCTAGATATACTTAGGTAGTCAACCTCATCTTCGCATAGCACATTTTGCTGAAGAGCAAAGTAACGATGGCATCAAATTTGTGTCCATTTGGATCGAAGCCAATTTATACCCATAAAATATATGTTTCGAATTTAACCAGTGTGTATGTTAGTAGCGATTTTGAATGTGGCATTGTTTGTTCGAGACTGTAGTGACCTTGAATTAAATATTATCTTTAGGCGATTGCTACCATTCTTTGAATGTCATCGGGTCTAGTGTGGTCTTTTGGTCTAAATATCTATAAAAATTTAAATATATTATTACACAAAATAGTAATTTCTGATTTTGTTCATTTATAATAATTACTTGAGTATTAAATATCTAGAATTGTAGATTTCTACATAAACACATTTATCCCCGTTTAAAATTAACTGTTTATTGAATTTTATGACATAGAATGAGTGAGTTTGTTTGTCTATTACGCTTTGACGCCTTAATTATTAAATGGATCCTTATCAAATTCTGCGTAGACGTTGTAAGGGATACAGGAAAGGATATGGAATACCTTTCATCAAGAAAAAATGTACTGTTTCCGAGATCAAATATACATTAACGAGGAAAGCCACGAGCAAAATCGTAAAAAAATTTTGGAAAGAAATCTTGTGTTCCCGTTTTTATTAAAATTTGAGCGTAGTTCTAATTATTTTCTTTGCTTCAGTCCATATCTATTCCGTGTTCAATTTTAAAAATAAAATTGTAAAGTGCGTATTGGTGGGTGTTATCGTTTTAAAAGATGTTACCATATTGTAGCATTTTTGAGTCCCCTTCTCAAAAATACTGATTGATCTACCAAACTTCCTTTGTGAAGCGAGATAAAACTGTTTTTTCTTTCACCCGCTTACGCGCTGGTACATAGGAGTGAAAGAGATCAAGAAGAAAACTAACATGGCGTCGTGGGACGGCCGACATCGCTTATGATCGCAACTTAAATTTTCACAGCACACTTAGAAACTTGTTTTAGTGTGTGTTCGTATAGTGCTGTCAGCTGGGAGGGTCTTAGTAGCAGGTGTCTTTAACATTCGGTCACTCGTTTTAAATTGATTTTAATTTTTTTATTTTCAAATCATTGTAAGGCATTTTAAGTGAAAATCATTTTTTTCGGTTAAGTATAAATTGGTAGCAGTTACCTGGTTACAAACTTAATTGTTAGTCAAAATTTTATAAAGCTAAAAGTATATGTGATTAAAGTAACTATTCCAAAATATAATATACTATTTATTTTCCTTAATATTCAAATTAGAATTTAATAATAATAATACTGTAAACGATATTATATTATTATCTAAATTTTTAAAATGTAGGTACGTAATATTGAAGTCTGTTGTATCGTATTCTTGATACTTCGTAAATGTTTGGGAAAACATTCAACCTGTTTTAAGTAAATTATATTATCAATGTTTATCTCCTACAAGATGTAAGTTGCAACTTCGTCTATGTCGTTTATTATATTGATAACAAAAATATACTTTACTTACAAAATGTATTTGTATAGTGGAAATCCGGGCAAAGTTAACACCTTAACGTTTAATGGGCTATAGGAAGATAACCAATAGGCATATAAATAAAACAAATTTTCAATGACAATCAGCATTTATTCAGCATAATATTGCAACATATGCTGGTATCCACTTTGCCCCATAGGTCAGGTAAAGTGGATAGGACGATAGGGCAAATTGAACACAAATACTTAGCCTAGTTTTAAACAAATCCGTGCAGATATCACAAAGAAATAAACCTAATAAATAAAAATATTACTCCATTTATCCATCCCGAAGCTCAACAACTTTCTCGAGTCTCTGCAGCAACACACCACTGTCATAGTTTATCCACGTTCAGTGCCGGAAATGACTTCAACAAGCTTCTTACCTTTAACTGAAAGAACCTTGGGTGGTTTGTTTGTCGAGGTCTGAATGCCAGTTTCATCTACATGATAGATTCTGATACCATCAGTTTGACACTTCTCAATTTGTTCACTTAACAGTTTATAGAACCTCTCCACTTGGGAACGATTTAAGCCTTGAACTCTGCCAATTGATGTTGCTTCTGGAATTCCTAGTGTGATTTGTGAATTTCTTCTCATAAACCCTGCTAGTCAATCATCACCAGCTTTTTTATTTTTATCCCAACTAGGCGGATAAGTGACAGTATTGCGCTTCGCGTATTCAAAAATTAACGTTTTAAAATTTTCTCGGGTCAACCCATAAAAAACACTATCCATACCATACAAATACGTTCGAAGGTTTCCCTCTTGTTCATTGTTGAAAACTTTACAAAAATGACCTAGCTGAGCAGTCGAACTACCTTTTTCCAATGCCTATAAAGAGTGGCGTAAGTTAGATTATACCTTTTGCTGTTGTTTTCACAGGAATGCCAGAATCGCAATCTGCTGTTGCAAGCATCATACTACCCTCACTCCATTGGGCTTGTTTTGTCTTCCTCTTGTATTTATATACCATCTAAAACAAATAAAAAATTGAATGCCCAGTAAAGTCATCGGGGGCAAAATGAATATCCGCTTTGCTCGTGATCACTTTGCCTTACACCTATTAATTTCATTCAACCTAACCTAAAACCAAATGCAGTGACGACAAAGTAACAAAAATCTCAGAATTTATACTTGAAAATATGCACTTAGAGAACATAATCGTTCTAAACAATATGGTTAACTGTTTTATAAGTTATTAAAGTTTTACGTACCTTGAAAAGTAATAAGAAAACTTCACTATTTGGTTTTTTCTCCAGAACGCGACGCGACCTACCGCTAGCTCTGTTTACCCGTGAATAGTAATATTACTATATTTAGTAATATAGTAATAAACGCTTTGCCTGGCCTGTCCACTATGCCCGGACTTCGCCTAGTATTTGTTTATTTTTCATCTTACCCTATTCACTACGACAACAAAACATGTATCAGTGAACGCATAGTGCAAATAAATTCGTAATTTCTTAAAACTTTATATTACATACATAAGATATAAAATAAAATATCATTATATTTTCTTTTTCGATAAGGGCTAAGTGCCTACGAAACAAAACTATTTATAACCAGTCGTTCTTGTGTGATTCGCACACATTTTATTTGCATTTTATTGGCATTTTATTCATATAAAGTAAATTTAAAAAAAAGTTTATTTCAAAACTCGTTTATATTATTCGTCTATTGTTTATTTTTAGAAATTAAACTAGTATATTTATAAATACTTGTTAATTATTTTGAACAACAAATATAGTTTCCTATTAATTGTTCAAGCGTTACAAGTACGTTGACATGAGTCCTCAGAAGTATATATGAGGTTAATAAAAATTTGAATGCAATCTTGTTTATTAGGTATTTGTACTTCTTTTAATAATACGGGTATGAATTTTATATATTAATTATGGCTTTATAGAATATTTTATAAAAACGTGTAGGTATTAGAAAAGATTCTTTATACCACCATGAATTTATGACATTTGAATTGTAATTTATACTTACTAGGTAATGATGATATTGGTCGCGTTGTTATATTTGTTTATTATAAATCATTATTTGAATGAACTAATCAGGATCTCTATTGAAAAGTAGCCTGACTACATTATTCACGATAAAAGTAATGGGTGCGAGTGTTCATAATCCTGTAAAAAAGTTGAGGCAGTCTAAAAGTAGATACTTCGGATAGAAGTGTAAACTTAAAACAATGAAATAAAAGTGTTCTCTTTTGAATTTTCATATTTATTATAGTGTAAATGACAATACTAAATTTCAGAATTTGTTTCTTGAAATCATTATTATTAGTGTTGTTTTTATATCTATTGACACTCGAAGCAACAATTATATACATATTTATATAGTCTATTAATCCATCAAACTTATGACGAGCTTCAAAATATAAATATTAAACGTACCAAGGTCCCTATACTATGCGTCGCTAGTCGTGGTAGTAGCAAAGCACAGGCTGATGATGCTTACGTAGCATGTCATGACGCGAAATTATAAATGTATCTCCTGCCAAAAATACTGCTCAACGCACCTAAGGATGTTTTCACTTCAAAAAACTGCCGCCTGTCTTCGACGAAGTAGATGCATTAAATTTATAATATTCGTACAAATTTAAAAGAACATTATTGTTAATAAATAAATCTTTATGTTTATACAATACTATCTTCTGCCCTCGACTTTGTCCGCGTGAAATAATTACTTTGCGCTAACAGAAAAAAAAACAATTTTGAAACATTACTCATTGGCGCTCCCCTCCTATTGGTCTTGGCGTGATAATATATAGCCTATAACCTTCCTCGATAAATGTGCTATATAACACTGAAACAATTTTTCAAATCGGACCAGTAGTTCCTGAGATTACTCTCTACAACGTCACAAACTCACAAACCTTTTACCTATTTTTAATAGTAGTATAGAGTTTATATTGAATTGAAAATAAGCAATAATGATAGTGAGAAATTATATTTTATGTATGATATAAACCAAATGTTGGAAGCAAATGACTCATGCTTTAAGAACGAATTTCATCAATAAAATGTAGATGGCGGTGTTTTTAACTTACACAGTGGTTATATTAAATTAAATTATAGAAATACGACTTAACAAACTTGACTACAGATTTGATATAAAATTACATCTATACTGTATTTTGAAGATTGTCAGCATAAAATGGAATAACAAGTATTATTTAAGCCGGTTTAATTTTGATTCACATTTCTGTAATTAAAGTATTATTTTTATTAAACATTTTACTAAGTTTAAGTCGTTATAAGAATAAAGTAAAATATTAAACTATTTAGGAGTTAAAAGGGTTTATTTACTTATGTTTTATATATTAAATATAGTTATTGACATTTCCAAAGTACCGACTGCTATGGAATCTAAACAGCTTTGGATACCTTTAGCTTTTAAGAGTTCGTGATTGGTCGTATAGATGGCACAATATTCAGGTTTTTTGAGTTCGTGGTTCAGTGTATGCGACACCTATACATAGTTTATAAACATAGTTTAGGTAAGAATTATTACTAATAAATAAATTTGTAGAAGTACCACTAATACAATAATTCTATTGAAAAATTCTTAACATATTTCTACTACAAAACTATTTCGACTTTACCAAAGATAACACGAACTGTGAATGCCTAGATACCATTAACAGATGGAATATAATAAATAGGGATATCATATATTTATTATATTATTTAATACTTTTATATGCTTTTATGACACTAATAAAGCAAATATGCATACCTACACGTATCTATATAAAATATTTTCCATATAAAATGCATACAAAATCTTCTTGGTATAATTATAAAAAAATATTATATTACCATATACATATTGGGTGATTTATACCGAACAAATATTCATTACTGATAGTTAATTTCTATTAAATCATATAATTATCTTATTATTAAAATTACAAGTGGCACCTAATAATTTGTCCTATCGTTGAACTGCGTTTTGCTGGATAAAATAGACTGTTTTGTGACGTACGATTGTTTGATGATGGGTAAAAAAATATTCTTAGTAGCATGGCGTATTGTTTAATATATGATTTTTATATATAACGTATGTATGAATTAAATCTATACAATCATCGAAATTACCATATCAGCTCTATGGGAGGTCATCTGTAAGTACTATTACAATTATCTAAAAATGAACTCGATCTCCACTGGTTCGACTTCTCTTATTGAAATTCATAGCCAAAATATTATGGATTTATATCTATCGACGTTTTCTAACAGTATTTTAATATATATCGAAAGATAGGAAAGTAAAATATTATGAGAAAATTTAAGTAAAATACAGATAAAGCAAAAAATAGAAATACCATTGTTTCGGTGTTTTAGAATCAGGCAAATGTACTCTGGTTATTATAACTTAGACCTCTGATTCGGGTCTATTGGCAGGAGCCCTTACACCTTACACTTTAAAAGCATAGCATAAGTGAAGTATGTAAATTACTATAAATATAAAAGAATATACCGCTAACCATCAAAGAATCACAGAACTAAGCAAACAATACGACCGTAAAACTGTGCAAGCGCTTCTGAGAAAGGCATATTGACCCAGTTTTGTATAAAAATTCAAATTAGCTTTTTGTTACCAAAGAGAAAGCCTAGTCGTATAGCTTCAATTGAGACAGTCAGTATAGTTTAAGTTTTTACCCGCGAAAGTAGTGTTACGTTAAGTTTTGAACATGTGGAATTGTGATATTGTTTTTGTTCTAAAAATTAATCTTAAAGTAAACACGGGTCGTTTAGGGATCTGTGGCGTTTGGCGCCGAGCCAAATGTCTGTTGGCGCGCGGCAGACCCGAATGTCGATGGAAAACAGTGTCTAGGTAAGTTTTACTAAAGTATTTGATGTGGTTTTCTGTTCAAACGTATATATACTCTGAGAATTTTGACTCGTGATACATGAGTTAACCACGTGACTGTGAAAACCCTTGAAGTTTATTTCTAATTCACCTTCACTGAAGAGTTTGTGGTAGGAATTTTTATAGTAATTCCATTCGACCCTGTGAATTATTCTATATAAATTTAATACATGATATTAATTATCTACCAAATGCGTATGTTTTTTTTATTTTTTTATGTTTTAATTACTCAACCGATCGTTAAAAAACTTTGCATATACGTTTTAGGGTTACAGAAAGGAACAATTTTTACTCAGAAAAGCGTACTGATTCCCTTAGATAATATAACTTAAACCTACATCAACGCGAGCGAAGCCACGAGCAGATACTAGTACGATATATTTACAAATAAAGTAGAATATTATATAAACTAATGGGATAAGTAAATAATTTGGATGAAAACAAATAATGGTATTATTATGATATAAAAACTGCAATGACAGAATATAAGGTTCATAAGTAAATTAATTAGTAAATAGCGCCATAATTAGTAACTTTAGTAGACGTATTTACTGGGCTGTGGGCTGATTATTGTCATGCTTGTTCACAGATATACTATGATTAACGTACTCGTCTAGTATTAAGAAACTACTTTATCATAAATATACTAATTGAGAATCTTATATATATATAACGTAAAACGTAAATATTATATATGAGAATAATATACCCCAACACGTAGGTAGTCACCATGAAGGTTGCCATACGTAAACGTTTCTCATAGAAAAGGTTTTATGCTATCCATTTTAACCATAGTATGCGTCTAGGTGGCGCTAGGATGTACTTTATTATTATTGTCTTACGTTGATATCTAAGTTGTGCCTATGTTTAAAGTTTACTATTAAACTATTTTTAAGCATTATAAAACGTTAAATATTGACTTTTATTATATTATATTTATGCGGTACTTACACAATAGGTACATTTAAAATTATTATAATAGTTATATACTCATAAGTAAGTAAAGAATATATTTTTTTACATATGTGCGATGGATGATTTACAGCCATTATACATATCAATGATTTTTTATTTCGGAATATAAAATCATAATTAAAACTTCCCTTAAAGTCAACATTTAGTAGGTCAGTAAACCTATACATGTAAATATATAGGTACTTTCCCAACAATGTGTATTCGCTTCGATATTTCAAACAATTTAATATAAAATTCCAATGTATGCATTCCGTGTTCGTAATTCTTTTCTACTTAAACGGCCTAACCAATTTTAATGACATTCTTCTACAATTACGAGATCATCTGGATGGTTTTTGGCCATACTTGTACCTTGTGGGTAGCGTTATTATCGATATCTATTTTTTTTTCCACACATATATATAGTAGTCAAGTGATCGAACTTCGACCGTAATTCATAATTTTTTTTAAGAACAAAAAAACGAACTTTCCATTTTTTTATTGATAACACTATCTGAAAAATTTTTTATTAAGCATTATAAAACGTTAAATATTGACTTTTATTATATTATATTCATGCGGTACTTACTCAGTAGGTACATTTTAAATTATTACAATAGTTATATACACATAAGTAAGTAAAGAATATATTTTTTACATATGTGCGATGGATGTTTTACAGCCATTATACATATCAATGATTTTTTATTTCGGAATATAAAATCAAAATTAAAACTTCGCTTAAAGTCAACATTTAGTAGGTCAGTATACGTACCTATACATGTAAATATATAGGTACTTTCCCAACAATGTGTATTCGCTTCGATATTTCAAACGATTTAATATAAAATGTATGCATTCCGTGTTCGTAATACTTTTCTACTTAAACGACCTAACCAATTTCAATGACATTCTTCTACAATTACGAGATCATCTGGATGGTTTTTGGTCATATTTGTTCCTTGTAGGTAGCGTTATTGTCGATATTTTTTTTTTTTTAAATTTTCCACACATATATATAGTAGTCAAGTGATCGAACTTCGACCGTAATTCATAATTTTTTTTTAAGAACAAAAAAAACGAACTTTCCATTTTTTTATTGATAACACTATCTCGTCAATATCTACAAAACAAAAAAAAAAGAAAATCGGTTGAGAAACAGAAGAGCAAGATTGACGAAAAAAAAACAATCTCCAGTTTAAAAACGCACAGCAACTCTCTACGTATTTTTTTAAAATTCGATATATATCTTATCTATTACTATATATGTGTATGACATAACGTATCCGCTAGTTATTTATAAAATACCAAATACTTTAACAAGGAATCCCGAAGCATGTAGCATACTTTCATATAAAATGAAAATTCCGTGTCGCATACATTAAACTATTAATACAAAATTAGTCTTTGTGTGTGGTCTCTCGTGTGGATTTTTTTTTTCAAAATACTGGAAGCACTCGACTATATAGAGGTTTTAATGATCTTAAAACGGGTTAATTTATAGCGGTTAATTATCTCATCGTGATTGCCTTCCTATGTGGGATAAGCAGGTATGGTTACGTAATTGGTCATATTTCTATCATCACAATGTGGATTAAAACTATTTAAGGTATTTTAATTATATTAGGTATATAAACTTTTCATTGTAAATATGTAACATTTCTTTGGATGTGTTTTGTGGATTACGCTAAGATGGAACTCAATATTGGCCTTATTATACAAAAGTTTGGTAGGTGAGACATTTCGCGTGAAGCAGACAATGAAAATAGCTGTGGTTATGTAATTCGGTCGTATTCAGCGTAATTGAGACAACATTTTTTTCAAGTTTAATTTTATTTTTTTAAATAGCAATTAATTTGAATAGCTACTGTTGATATTATATTGGAAATTTGTTCAATTCGAAAAGCTAGTTCCGAAAAATGTGAAACGTTTTTCGATAATATTTTAGTGTGCATGTGATACATGTTAAGATAAATCAGTTCTTTATACTAATGGAAAAAAAATGTATGAAGTTCGTTGACCATTCAGTACTGTTGCTGTAATTATTGACATACTTTGCTTCATTCACTAAAAACTAAGAAACTATTTCGTTTTCCAACATAAACGCTTTACGGCTTCATTATAACTAATGAGTTTCAAGTTATCGTTCATTCACCTAGCTGTAGGCATATATGTGTATATATAATGTAATTCTCTTTGATTCGTTTTATTATTCACAATTATCAAATTAGTATGTACCTTAGATTACAGTTTGTTTTACGTACATCTTTACTTGGAAAGAAATATGCAACGTTGCCTTACTAGCCTCTATTACTAGTGGGCCTGGCAGACGTTATCCCGCCCTGATAATAGAAAACACCTTGGCAAATTATTAACTTACACTTTCCTCATTAATTACTTTATCTATCATAACCGTATGAAAATCCCTTCAGTAGTTTTTTTTTAGTTTATCGCGAACAGACAAACAGACAGACGTGGCAGAGGACTTTGTTTTATAATATGTAGTGATAATATTAGCTATCTGTCTGTCTGTTCGCTATAGACTTAAAAACTACAGAACGGATTTTCATTCGGTTTTCACCAATAGATAATTAGATATAGTGATTCATTGGGAAGGTTTAGGTATATCATTTGTCAGTTTTTCTTTATTATCAGGGCGGAATAACGACCGCCGGGCCCGCTAGTATATTATAATATAAATTATTGCCTAAGTTTTCATTTTTTTAAGTAGTTTGTTCGGAAACCGTTATGTTAAGTTCGAGCCATACACTGTGCCTGAGCTTGCGATGAATGAAAATATGAAAATAAAATCGTAGCATGGTAGTAGTGTACATTTCCGCCTGACAAGTTACTGGCGTCTAACTGAAAATCTGTTACATAGTACACATAGATGCGTTTCAGCAGCTACATTTTAAAGCCAGCCCGGCAGTCAGTAAAATGTATTTATTAATTTCCATAGCAAATATTGCACTTAAGGTATATTTTCAGACACGAATATTTTAACTCATAATAAATTAATAAATAAAATGCTATGTTTATTATAATAATGATAAAAAATACTATACTTTAGTAATGTAATGTATCATCAAACATTGACGCAGTTCAACATCATTTATGTCTGTTTTTCTATCTTTACTATAAATCAAAATCAATTTCCTAACGTATGTAGGTAAGCTCAACACTTCAAAACAGCAGTACTTATTTGGGGAATTATTGTTTTTTGTTTGTTTGTATCAGAAGAACAAAAGATTTATAAAAGAAGTTTTTAAAATTGTACGGAACAATTAAGCATATGGGTTTAAAATCTCCATATAAAAAGATGAATGAGCGCTATAGATAGCAGTAGGGATATCTTCAAAAATATTGACAAATTGACATTCAGCTGTTTATGTGTTATTTTATTACCTGGTCGTATTGTAAAAGGAAGACTTGGTGGTTGGTGGACTTGGAAGACTGCTAGTTGTTCAAACATTTAGCGTTAGACCACAACCTCAAGTGATATTAACTGACGAGGTGGCTTAAAGTGGCGACAAGCTAAACTTAAATATAACTTCTTTCCAAGTGCAGCTGTCGAAACAGGCTCTTTGCGACAGATTTTTAACTTAAGGAAAAAAGCTAGGCAAAGGTTTTAGGAACACTCTACCATCATGCTATGATTTCTCCCGGACATTTTCTTTCATCGAACGCTTAAGCACATTATAGGGATTCAAATCTGCACCAACGAACACCTAGTTATTATAGCTTTAAAAAAATACTGTTATATAATTAGTATAGGTATTACCATAATTTCCTCCTACGATATTAGTATAAGTAATTTTGATCAAACCTCATATACAGTTCCGTATGTTTTGTATTATCATTATTGGTTATTAATTTGTTTGAATAAAAGAAAAACAATAATGTAAACGCACATGATTTATAATCACAAATATTTAATATTCAGTATACTTAGTTCGGAAGCTAACGACGCGGGTGTTCTCTTAACATATATTTAAGTTATTTTACATAATTACGGTTTCTCAGACCAACCGCCGACTTACAGGTTCAGCGTCCAACCAATGTCTTTACTGCCTCATTACTGTTACTGCACGAAGACCATTTTTTACATTCGAAATTGCTTAAGACATTGAATTCTCTGTACTCAGATCACTTATCTTGGTTAAAAATATACAGCGGACCTTTGATATTACGAATTACGAGTATAATAAATTAAACATTATTATAATTCGTTTTGTATATTTAATGAAAATTTAATTCTTATCTAATGTTTTAATTAAAAGAAGTCAATGAATTATTAGAAACAAATCATTGATTAACGAAATTAATAAAAAAAAATATATTTTTCAAATAAATAACTATTAGATATATGTTGTTTATAAAAATATATAACTAACCCAAACTTCGTTACCTCATAGGTATTCCACTCCGAGAGTCTAATAAAAACTTGTTTTGATCTCTTTATTTACGGTCATACATTCATGTATTCTTTGTTTTTGTTTCCTCATAATGTTACAAGAAATAAACAAAATTTTCAATATCTACTTAAGAAAATATTAACGATTTCATGTAATATTCCAATTTGTTGTTTGCCTTCGACGTTTTAGGTAATATATATTTCAAAAACACAATCAATTGAATAAAAGTATTTTGTCCAGATTTTTACGACGCCTCCTTACAAGAGGGGTGTGGGCGAAAACATGTTCGGAAGTGGAGAAATCCATGCAATAACAATAACTCATATAGTTCAGCGCGCCCCCCGCGAGATGTCGCGCGGCGAACACAAGTAATCCATTTATTCTTAGGGCGAACTTTATGTAGTTCTCTTAAGAGCAGCGTTTAGGTATACTGTTTCAAGTTATTGTTTATAAATATTGGCCGTTCGTGAGTTTAGACATTTTGTTGGGATTACCGTTGAATTTTTAAATAGTTAGATTGGGTTCATTATTTTTTAATGAGATATTTTAAGTAAAGTTGTAACAATTTTGGTTACCAGATGTTAAAACGTATCAAATGAGATTATAATAACTATTTAGGAATACTAGCTGTATTACTAAATAGTTATTATAATCACATTTGTCATCTCATAATCTCATGATAATAAAAATTTATTATAGGTAATATTTTAATGTTTACGATAAACATATTAGTCTAATAGACTACAAATTTTGGCAAGTTAGCAAGTTTTATTAGTATGCAGTAAGATACAATTATAGCTCCCTTTTTCTTACCTTCAATATGTACCTTTGTGCAAGTATTAAGCATATTTGTAGATAAGGTAATTTACATACTAGCCACAAGTTCGCGATAAAGTTATTGTAAGACGAAAAAAAGTGTACACCCAGTTAGTTCTATAATATGACCGGCTCTACTCCTACACTTACGAGCTTAGCAAATGATGAACATGTAGTAAGTAAGTTATATGTTAGCACATACTTGTGTATAGGAATTAAAAGTTTCATAAGTTGAAAAGATAATCTTTACGATAAACATATTAGTCTAATAGATATTTGTTTCTCTCCTAAAAATTTTGGCAAGTTGGCAAGTTTTAGTATGCAGTAAGATACAATTATAGCTCCCTCTTTCTTACTTTCAATATGTACCTTTGTGCAAGCATTAAGCATATTTGTAGATAAAGTAATTTACTGGACACAAATTCGCGATTAATTTATTGTAAAACGAAAAAAAGCATAAACCTAGTTAGTTCTTTAATATGACCGGCTCTACTCCTACACTTACGAGCTTAGCAAACTATAAACATGTAGTAAGTAAGTTATATGTTAGCACATACTTGTATATAGGAAATAAAAGTTTCATAAGTTGAAAACATAATTTATGTAAATACTCTGTGTGAACTAAGGAAAAGGACGTTATCGCGATGAGATATTCTTGGCATGTGGGATGAGCAATTATCCACCCGAAGTGGAATGGAGAGACGGGGTGCCTATTCAGAAAGTTTCCGACCCTGCGGAATTTTGTGGATGGCACGCTTTAATTGGAATCTCGCGAGCATACTCTGTAATTGCGCCCCGCGGCTCGGAGCGGCGCCCTGGAATTTGTAACACTTACCTACACATTAAATTTTCTGTGTAGGAACAATTAAAAATGGTTTCCATTTTTTATATACGGTTCTAATTTTTTAATTGTAGTACGAATTGAGTGAAGAAAGAGTATAGATACGTTTAATAAAGTAGCTATAACAAATGAATGAAACTGACATTTTACAATTCAAGTTTCTCTGTCTGTTTGTAAATATGATTAAATAATTATATACATTAGTCTTCGCTTTGGTCGCCTGATAATCAAAATTCGAACACAAAGAACACAGACTTTTTCTCCACTATACCTGTATTAACATATATATTATTATTTGTATTATACAAATATAGTAAGCCGTGAAGTATGAGAATTAGAGATATACAAGCAAAAAAACTATTTACATTTTCTTGGATTTATATCACTAAAGCTTTTTAATATTTACTAAACAAAAAGAAAATGATATAATAAACAGAGAAGGAACATGTTCTTAACAGTTTTATCTCTGCTTATTAATATATTGATATTTAGGTAGATATATACATATATTCAAATGATCTAAATATAAATAAATAGTAACCAAATGACTTGTTGTCATGTAAATCTTATCAAGACACTTAATTAGAGATGACAATAAATAAAACAGAATTTATAGGTATGTGAACTTAACTACCGGTCACCTATATAATCAATGTAATTTATATAAAACTAACTCGGAGTATCTACGTAGATTATCTCGGATTTTTTTAAATAAAACCAAAATAACTACTCACTTTTAGTTACTTTTAAAGAATGGAATAAAATGAGCCAACTAAACGAAGCAGGTCTTATTAAAATACCGTGAATATATATTCACTTATTTGTGTATATGTTTATTAGTAAAAATTTACATATAAATGATAATGTTTTAGAGTTAAAAACCTAATAAACGAAACTTACTATCTAACCTTTCGTAAACGTGTAATCTAACCTTTACTTAAACTCTTAGAGTCAGCAGTAATTTCCCCTTCAATAGCGGCGTTCAAGTCGAATGAAAGAGTTCTTTCACCGATAGCATCGGGGTAACAAAGAAAGTTTTTTATAGTACAAGTTTCAACAGTATTCGATTCCCGTCAGATTTCCCAATTTAAAGAGAAAATAGTAGCTTGTAAAACTTAGTACGTAACTTGATGGATTTATTGGAAAAGAAAGTATTACTATTTTTTTGTATTAGGTTATTATTCTATTTTGAATCTTAAATATATGCATTCAAAGCCTCATGTTAGAATATGAGTACCGTTTTTGAAGTTATAATTCTTTTGGCGCGTTTGGAAAAAATGATGAGAGTAAATTTTTACGATGCGCGCGCACACCGTCGCGAAAAACCGATACCCTGAAGTTAGCTATAGTCAACATTTTGTTTCTTTGTATTTATCGTTCGTATTTCTTTGTATTAAAACTTTTAATGTATTAAATACCTTTTTTCTATTGTTAGTGTCGTTTTTCTACAAACATAGAATAAGACGAAAGATAAAAATTTTAAAAAGATTTTAAAGTATAACTTCTAGCGGGTGTACATAAGTACACACACAGATTTTTAACAGAAACAGCTATAACATTATTAATACTTACTACTCTTTATTACGAAATTAACAAGGTACTTGACTTGTGAAGCAAATAGTTGTTTAAATACTTAGCAAATGAATATAAAATAACCATATTATCACTTTATATCAGTAGCTCGGTAATTAAACGTAAAAATCTCTTATTATATTTTCTTGGTATAAGTATACAATATTACAAGATCTAAACGTTATTTAGATCCATTTCGATAACCGTAACTAAATAGAATTGTCCCGGCCACAATAAAATCCAGCCAATCTGTAGCGGACTCAATAACGCATCGGCAAGCCTACTTTATGCTTTGAATTTAAATTGGTATATTTTTATAATAATGCCTTTGAACCGACGCCGCACTCGTCCTATCCCCTCGGGCATATTTTTTACTCTTTTTATAATGTAATTTTCTTAAATCACCTTCTCTGCCCTCCCGGTATAACGAAAGTACTTATTATTGTTACAAAATTATAGCCTTCAATGGAACAAAAGAAGGCATCTACATATTTTCCATTTTAGGGCGTTACCTGAACTGGAAAATTATAAGTCTTCTACGCATTTATATTGCAGTCAGGTTGCGGGTCTGTTGTTTTTTTAACTGTAGGAAAATTGTAAGATGTAAATTACATATGATTAAATGAAGTTATGGCAAATACGTAAAATAATTATTGTATATGAAGCATGTAAGCACGGTTTCATAGTTAGAGCTGTTTTTAGCTTTGCGATTAAATGCAGTTCATAGTGTTTTCATAGGTACAAAAAGAACATTGAGGCTTACTCAGAGAATATATAGCTCATGAGGAGCTTCTAATGATAACTTAATCTATACATACATATACCTAATAAAACATTAAATTTTGCTTGTCTATACTTTTCAGATTTTCATGATACAAACGTCACCAAGAAAATCTTAAAACATATCCTCGAGTAACATTTAGTCTTTTGTTTCAGTGAAATCGGTTCACTCTACCTTTTTTTTATGTCATAGATGGCAAACGAACAGGTGGGTCACCTGCTGTTAAGTGATCACTACCGTCCATGGACACTAACAACACCAGAGGAGACGCTAGTGCGTTGCCATCTTTTGGAGGGAAGGGTTAGGGGAGGGAAAGGGAGAGGAGAGGGGAGGGGAGGTGGGTCTCCGGCGCTCTCACTGACCAAACGAAACGCAACAATGCAAGCACTGTTACTTCACGTCGGTTTTCTATGAGAGGGTGGTAGTACCCCGGGCGAGCCGACCCGTTCATGCTGAAACCAAACCAACCAAACCTAAGTTTACGTGCATCAATCAAAAGCTATCGGATAGATATCGCTTATATTATTTTAGTTTTATTTTGAGATAGTTGGTTCTATCTATTAATAAAAATCAGGATATCTTTATTAATGTACATTTATAATGAATTTCAATAAACTACTATCTTTATAAGCATATGTGAATTAGAGCAAGCAACCAAGAGTGTGGTGCGCATGCGCAGGAGAGAAGGAGTGCACGGATAACACTGTTTTTAAGTTAAGTTTTTTTTTTTTAATTTTGTCATCATCTTTCCTCTGTACAATATATTGTTGGGACCGTAAACAACGCCTATGACATGCATATTACATATACATTTATGGCAATAACGTATAATAATTATCGTTGATAATGTATGTACGTAAACAGGGTTTCGCAGTTACTTGTTTTAGTTAGGTTCTTGTTGTTAACCTTAAGATTAAATACAGTTCATGTGTAGATAGTATCAGCTAAAAAAAAACGAAACTTAGTTCTTATATTATTTCTAATGATAAGTGAATGTTACTTACTAGTTTTTTACATCTTCCAATACTATGTATACAATCTATTACCTTTTGCTTTATTCATATAACTTGTTCTATTTATTTAAAATTGTATTTACGATATACAATAGTAGATATATCTACTTATATATTTTTACCTATTTATGATATGTACCACTTTTAATAGTTACTGGTGCTTAAACCCCTTTGGCTACAATTGAAAACCAACGCTGGAGTCACCTATGATGGCAGATAGTTTATGCTAAATTATGTGGTTTAATACTATAGAATAATTATGATATCTTGTAGTTTATCTTTTTTTTTGTCATACTCACATTTGTAACTCCAAATGTTTGATAACTGACACATTACATACGCTTGCTGTAGTAAGACATCTTCTTTGTTACTTCTTCTGGGTCGTTTTTGCTGATTTATTAATTTCATTTAAATTGTTGATTATAACATATGAATAGCAACCAGTATTTCAAAGGAACACTTTAACTACTTTATAGAACTGATTAAGGATATTTACATTTCTATTGACAAATTTATGTTGTGAAGCAATAAATAAATAAATCAAAGCGACGGACCGTCGTGCCCCGGCGCATCAAACCGGGTTCGTTCACCCCGAACATCTGTTCATATATTTCAGTCACAGAGTTATCAACATATTATATTGCACTTGAACCTAAATACTTGCAAGACTTGTTATCTCGTAAATTATTGCTTATTACATGTGTAATCCTGGTACATATCAAATGAATTGAGTAGATATATGTTTTATGCAAAAGTCGAAGCGTATTGAAGACTCGTAATAAGAGCTGAATATAAAGTACTACAGTAAACTAGCGATGGATTTCATTAAAGTATAATAATTTTAATCTAAACTATAGATAAGATCTCCACAGATACATGTATGTATACTGCTCGAACAACTCTCTAACTATGATTTATGATACAATTCTTAGAAAATATATCTGATAACATAACTTCTGCATAAATATACTAATGTTTTGCACTCAATGTTAACTCACTATTACCATATATAACATATTAAATTAAATAAAAATAATTCCGTGTAAAGGGAATATTTGTGTAAGTAGGCACTTAGTGTATTTTATTAATCTTTTAAAAATTCATACACCTTACATTAAATCCATAGATAATAATTTTATGTATAAACCCATTCTGATCCATTTATTTGATGTTAATAAGTTTTTAACAGGGAATTAAAAGAACACACTTTTCCTCGGCACTGTCATTACGAAGTCGCTTTTTTAATCAAGTTAATAACGTTTAATGCCAATAATAGCGTTTTAACTAGTTGGTAGCCTTTATTAAAAACCAGTTAATACTATAAAATTAAATTATACAATGTTAACAATACCAATGGCGTAATATTAATACTAATTATACATAAATTAAAATAAAAACACGAATACACAAGTATAGATAGTTAATTATGCACTTAATATATTATTTATTATAAAAACGCAAAGATATGATTACTACGTATAGCTAGTTACAGTAAACTATATGAAATCTTATAATCAACTAAAGGTACTACTTGAAACAGTATGTTATGAAATGTAATAATAATAAAATACAATTGCAGATGACCATTCTTTATGGTTGAACAATAGAGAATGATGATATTTGATAGGTTGGCACTATACCGCCATCTTTCTTCACACTGAAGGCGCGTTCCGATTGGTTCCCTTAGCAATATGGCGGCCATGTTTATTTATAAAATGTTAGTGATTTCATGGAACCAATTCTACATTTCAGATTTAGAATGTCCATGCATTATGTTGTTTTTATAATTATTTTGAAGTTTAGTTATAGTAATATAATTTTATAAGTTTTATTTTAGAAATAATTAGATAATAAATAATTATATGACATCTATAGAATTAAAAATGTATGCTGGTGCAAATTTGCGATATGGTTTTAGGTAGAAAGTGTTTGGAGAAGGTATTAATATAGGTTCATATTATATAAATATACTTATAAGACCCCCTTAAAGTTTCTCTTTAAAAGCAAATTAAGGCATAAAAGAGTTCTAAAACTAGCCTTTACTATCTAAAATGATTTGTTATATCTACATAAATTATAGGCAATTTCAAACATTTTTTAATGTAATTTTGTACTGTTTAGCCTTTATGTACAACTTTCATAAGATTTGGAAGGATTGCTACTTATTGAGTCTCACAGTAATCGGTCCAATGGCTCCGGGACAAATATAGGCACTTCAATTTTTATATGCATATATCTAAAGTTAATTAAATTGAGCAAAAAAGACATTAATACCCATAACAAAAAAAGACATCCCGATTTTGTTGTCGTGAGATTTTTTTTTTTTAGTAACGTTAAATTCAAAGCAATCTAAAAACGTTGGCATTGAGTTTTTAACGTAGAGCGTAGCTACGCATCGGGACTGTGTCGTGTATTTTCATCTGGCGCAGAATTCACAAGATTTACGATCCGTTTGGCTCTCGCCGATTCAGCACATCCAGCCACAACCGTAACTGACAATCTTCTGTCTCGTAATTTTAATGAAATAAGATTTTTCCACTCTTAAATTAAAGGAAAAATTATGGAGAAACCGCAACGTTTATGTCTTTTCACTTTATGTAATTTATAACATACGAACAAGAAACTGTTGACGGAAAACTATAGTAAAATTAATTTATTCTCATAATATCATGAATCTAATGAAGAAATAAATAGAACTAAGAGATTATTGTAAAGAGTATTTCTGAGATAGCTATTAATTCGAAATTTATTCATTATTAATTACAAATAGCCGATTCTAGTAACCACTAGATTCATGTGAATTTACAATAAAGAGGCACGCTAACCAACTTTTTGATTTATTCAATTAAAAGTAACCTTACTAATAAGTACTAAAATATAGTAATACTCATTATTGATAAACTTCTTATTGAAAAAAATATATAAAACCTTATTTCAGATTTAACAATTTTAAATTAACAAAAACACACACTATTGCATACGTTACATGGAGAGTTTAAATTATGTTAAAAAATGCACAAAGATTTCAAGGAAATATAATTTGACAATAACATATTTATTGGAAATTATTACTACCTGTGATTTAAAGAATATGAATCTATTATTAGTTAGTTGATCGCATATGCATGTTAAATTATGCTTGGATTTTATTAAATTAACAAACGGACAATCGATTTGCCTACTTTATTTAATACGAAATATTAAGAATACCTATTAGTTTTTTGTAGCAAATTTATATTTAATGCGAGACACAGATCTATATTTTTAAACTTAATAAATTATATATATTTATGGAACTAGATATAATTTTTTATTGTTAAGCTAAAGTTTAGCTAAATGAATAATAATTTAACATTGGTTATAATAATTATACAATTTAAATTCACCTTTGTCTCTTTCTTTTTAAAAACTGTATTTACATTTAATCAACTTTATTCAAATGATTGTTCCTGGAATATAATTATACAGAACCATTATTTCTTCATTTACCCACAAGTTATGCGAACAATTTTAGTTCTGTGGTAACTGGTTAACATCGCACAGAGGTTTACTGAGCCAGCGTTGCTCCCTGTTTATTTAAATTAATATTTACTAAAATAAAATTCTGAAGAAAATTGTTCGTTAGCACTAAACAATAAGATTTAAAATTGTGTGTCCTTTACAGAGACTTAGGATATTAGTATACAGAACAGTATCATTTCATTTGGAGTGAGTTGTTTAGTTCGACCAAGATAACGTATCCGGACGAGTCGTCGGGAGCTATATGACAGCGGTCTAACTTTGAATGTGACTTCAATACCGCGGATGTTTAATCTCATTGACTTTACAAACTGAAAGTCAAATTGCTATGAATTAAAGTAGCCAATTTTAGATTTATCTGTGTAAGTATGTTAAGATTAAAACCAAATAAATTATAAGAATTCTTATATATATATTATAGCGCATATCTATACTTCCATGTTTTATTCACCTAATTCGTAACTTTATTAAGTTAAATGAAAACAGATAATTACCTACCTACGTACCTGTATTTTAGTTACACGCGGCGCCAAATTAAAGAAGAAAAAGTATTATTCTTTTATTACATTCACATATCTTTTTACTCAATGGGGTGGGGTTATTTATTTAATTAAAGTGTATACGTATAAATGTTATTTAAAATTTACACGTATAAAGCTAATTTTAATATTAAGTTATACCTATATTTGTTGTCATATTGTTGGGTCGAAATAACAGAGCAAAACTACTCTCTCCTTGTTAAATAATTTCACTTTTTGTTCGTATACGAGTATATTAGATTAATCTTCCTGATACATATTGCGTATACAGTTTATATAAAACACATAATGTTTGTTGAACGCGCAGTCTGTATTAAGCTAGACCCTTATTAAGAGAGGTCGTCCGAGCTCAGCACGCACTTTGTTTCAGAGTAAACGCCCTTGCCCTGGTAATTTAATAAATATCCCAGAGAAACAATTGCGGAAACTCTCTGGGAAACAAATGAATCCTTTGTAGTTAATTGTGGACGAAAATTTCACACTAATATTTTGCAGCAAATGTTACAAGGTCTCCTGAATTTTGTAAATAGGAATATTAATGGTTACTTAATAGAAAATCTGTTCATGGAATTTTTACATATGAAAGTGGAATGATTTTAATTTTTTCCTTATCGAACTGAAATAGTTAAGAAAAATTATCCGACACGGAATACATATAAGAGTTATTGAGGTATATATATATGAGTTATATATATATATATATATATATATATATATATATTTCAATAACTCATGGATATGTTAGCTTAGCTTAGCTCAGTTAGGTAGTGAATTGCATGAACTAGGCGACAGCCCAAGCCGAGGTGTGCCGTGCACCCTAGCCAAAATAAAATCGGCTGAGTACCTAAAGCGCTCGCCTTAGTAGTCCGGTGAAACTGTTAAGGCCTTGCTAGGCGAATAGCGTAGTCAGTTCATGGACTTCACTAATACCTACAACAGTTAACTGTAAGTGGAATAATCCAAATAGAGAGACTAGATCTAGGCATCTGCCTGTCTCATTAAAAACAACATATGAATTTATTTGATACAAAAATTGTATTTAATATTGCATTGATTTATTATTACGGATTTAAACAATATATTAACTAGTCTTTACTAAAATGATATCATTTATTCACATAAATAGTAATCAATTCCCTCTAATACCTACTTAGGCAGCTAATACTTGATTAAACATTTATAAATTAATTTATATAATACTAGCGGCCGCATGCGACTTCATCTTCGTTTGAAACTCCTTATGGAAGGGCTTTGCAATTCTGATCCGCAACCTTTTTGTATAACGAAAAGTGGGGGGAGGTAAACGCTGAGTCGGGTAGAGTGTTGAACACACCGGTTCTCGTCCGATCACTGACGTTAAGCAACGACGTGCGCGGTCAGTACTTGGATGGGTGAGCGCATGGGAACATCGCGTGCCTTTAGTTTTTGTTGTATTGTCTTAATTAAAATATTTCCCTGTAATAGAAAACTATTACTTGTATCGGTCTGTCTTTACAATACACCCTGTTTTTTATAAATACTGACACTATAATACACACTATCTTTGTGTTATTCTAATGGTTTATGCAACGCACGCTGAGAGAGGTCTGTTAGGATGTTTTTCAATTTACTTGACATCTATCGCTATATCTTGCCAGTTTCAACAAAATCTTAATAATCTGTAGCCCATGTATTGTTATGATGTACAAGCTACGGTTTAGTAAGGATTTATCAAGATCCATTAATATTTCTCGCGAGAAATAGTAACAAATATTTTTCCATAACAAAGTTTCCCGTATATACCTATTTATTATCTATTAACAGGGTGAAAATATTTGAAAGTAGTGTGTGAATAATCAAAATAGCAAGTAAACAGATTTGTTTAGTTGGAAAATAAATAAGATTAAAAAGAATTGTCAGTATTTTTTTTTTCTAATAAATTTTTGTTATGTTAGTAAGTCGAGTCCATGGAGAGTCGCCAATTCTGTAGAAATATTCTAACTTGAAATAATAAGAACAAACACGATAAAAGAAATGTTTTTTTTTCTTCTAAAATGTAAAACAGTTTATCTTCGCCGAGGCCTGGAATCGTCGGTGTCACGAAAAAAATAGACAAAGTCCTATAGACAACGTTTTCGGCCCAATTTCAGCAAACAAGCCATTCATATTCATACCGCCTTTCACCCTTTGTTCCTTGTTACGCAACCGTTGCTTTGTTACCCTTTCCTTTTGTTAATTTATAACGGTATACCTACCTATTATTGAAGAATATGTTATATGAAAGTTTTAACAAAAACTAAATACATTTTTTCTCTAGTCCGTTCTCGAGTTTGCATGTAATTTTATATTTGACAATTTAATCATAAATATGAGAGGCTTTATGAATAACATTATGAAACTAGAGGGTCCGGCGGACGTTGTCCTGTCCTGAGAAAAAACAATCCTAAAAGTAAATCGCAGCACCACCTACCGGGTCCAATTGAATCTAAACCATTCTCGGATCCACTGGAACACACACACAAAATTTCATCAAAATCAGTCAAAAGATATTTTCAATGAAATCTAACTTACGCGGCTTTTAAATACGCCTCATAGAATAGATACTATCTAGAAGGGTGACAGACAGAAATAGACAAGTTTCACCATTTGAAAGCAGTATCGCTATGTGAAGGGACCTGTAGCTTTAATATATGTAGTCACTTCCTATTTAAGATATCCTTAGTAGATATTTATTCAAATCTTCAGCGATTATATACTTCTAACATCTTAATCATTAAAATTAACATATTTCTAACATTATGAATAAACTACTAATGATAAATATTTTAATATAATTTCTACTTAGATAATACAAAAAGGAAAGAGGTGCCTCGCGCTGCGTCGGTGATGATCGAAGAAAAAGGAACTCACTTAACTTATCTCGTACTTAATGAGAAGAAGATAAAGGTGTGCTGACTAGTGGTTCTCTAGGAAATTGTTAATTTACATACGAATGTTAATAACTTGGTTTTAACTGGATCCTGCCACTGAAACCGGTTTACGATTACACTTATATTATGTTGTAGGCAGACTGTATCCACAGAGTATTCACTTAGATTGGAAATAAATTACCGGGTAACATAATTGCATCGTAAAGATATAATAAATAGAAATATATTTTACAGGAAATTACGTTTCCAAGGTTAATTTTTAAGAATCGTACAGTATAAATGGTTTGAACTTAAAACTAGGAGCATTTAAATGGAACTCTCTAGTAATTTGGTTCGTAACGGTAGTACTAGATTAGAAACATAAGAATGCATTGTGACTTTTATTTTTAATGCTGTCAGAAATAGTACACTTGTATGCTAATGATATACAATCAATTTTAATTATTAAAATCATATCTTACTGTAAATTTATTATCGTATTTTTAAATATTTCTCGTCTAAAATAACAGAACATGTTTATGAATCACAAATAAAGATTTGATGTATCATTATTAAAATATTTTCATATTCCTTTGGATCTCAAAAGATGTTATCAAAAACCGTTGCTTACAAATGACTTTATTTATGAATTAATTACTATTATCATATACATTTATTGGGTATGAATAGCACCAAGGCATTAAAATAGAAACCTGATTTTTATAAAGCGGTATAAATATGTTATAGAGAAATTATATTTCGTTTATAAATGCGTAACAAATATAGAGTGAATTGAGTCAATAAAATTTGAAGGTTCTAGTATTTTGTTATGTCTTTTTCTTACAATATATAGGGTTATGTTTCAGAACTGTATTGATAACAACTATTGGAAGAATTAAAACATTCGATTAGAAATTGCACATTACAGTTTAAAAGCCTATATAGGTAAAATTGAAGGGTAACTAATTGGATTAGTGACATATTGAGTGATGTTTGGTATTTTCACATCATAAGTACTGCTTTTTAACCGACTACGAAATTGAGAAGATTAGAAGATGGCGATAGGATACTTTCAAAAATGTGGCAGGGAATTCCTCAAAATTCAATAAGAAATAAATAGTGATTGCGAAATAGGTAGGTTTCTGTCAATCTAACACTAAGTATCTATGATATGACAATGATCAAAAACGACATTTTTGAAGTCAGTTTTTTTCTATTTTCTTATAATCTGTACTCTAGGAAATGCTTACTTGGATATCACTTATTAATGGCATGGGTACCAACATAGCCTTATATTAGAATTTAATACTTACAAATAATACAGAAATGAATGACGATTTTGAAGAATACAATACAACAGTGTTCAGAAACATCAACGTATTATAATAACTCAAGACTACAAGCGTGGTGAGATCAATTATATATAACTTTAGGCTTCAATGAGCACTCACCACCAAGTAGAAAACGCATCTTTATGTTATTTCATAACTTAAAAATATATAATAATTTAAAGTTATTTAAATGTAGACGGTTATTACGTACTATATGTATTCTTTCAACCAAAAACAGCTGTCTTACGAAGTAATTTATAATCAAAATAAAAGATATTATAAACATTAAGGACAATAACCAGGAAACACTGAGATAGTAAACAAAATGTTAAAATAATTTAAGTTAAAAATGTAATTGTGTACGTTTCCATTTAATTCTTGCGGGGTACATAGCTAATTACTTTTATTTGAATATACCTATACTGAATTGGTAACAATGAAAAATATTATACGTAAATGACGTTATATATTTAAATTATTTATCGCCAGTGGTTTTTTTTATTGCGTATTAATATTTTTGTAAATATTTTGTATATGTGATAGATTTATTTGTAAAACTTTATAATATATTTTACAAAAGAATGAGGAATTTAATATTGAAATGAGATTTAACTAAAAATATTTAGATTATTAGATAAGTGGGTAGGTTTTTGTTGAAGAAATTCTTAAATTTTTATTAATATAACAAATGTCCATTAGTACATATTATATGGCAGATATCGTAGTTACTTCCTACAGTTTAACTGTCTTATAACTTCACTAAATAATCCTAATACTATTATTATGAATTCGAATTTAAATTTATTTGTTTGTAACTCGTTAAAGGTAGTGAAAAGGACATACCTTTCTCCTACAAAAAAGATTGTTCTCGGAATAGAAAAATATATCTTACTACATTAACAGCTTACTACACCAAGCTATGGACCAAAGCTAGTTTTATTATGAGTGCATAATTATTGTATTTTTTAAGTAGGTAAGTTATATTTAAGTGAAACACACTAAATGATCAAATGATTTAATTTAGGACTGAAACGATTTGAAAAACAAAGACTTCAATATAATTTTGCTTTGAAATATTCTATATTACTTTTGTTTTCTTACATTATATAAGTTCACCCATGCCCACTTCGTTGGGCGGTAATAGGCGTTATCAAGCTACAACTTTTTTCTAGAACTCAATCATATATCTCTCATCGTTAAGGCAGCGTTCGTAAGAAACGTTTTACCATTTTTTCTCCGACTACCCAGATATTACCCTCTACAACCTCACAAACTTTACCTCTTTATGATATTAGTTTAGATAATATAATTAGTTAATAGCTTCTGCCCGTGACTTCGTACACGTGAAATGGTTATTTTGCGCTAAAACGCAGTGGAAGCTCTGAAAAGGAAAAAATACCCCGATTTTGCAACATTCTTCATTGCTGCTCCGCTCTTATGGGTCTTAGCATGATGATATATAGCCTATAACCTTCCCTGATAAATGAGCTATATAACACTGTAAGAATTTTCCAAATCGGACCAGTAGTTCCTGAGATTACCTTTTACAACGTCACAAACTCACAAACTTTACCTGTTTATAATATGAGTATAGATAATCTTGTAGTTTTATTCAGAACCTGAATATCAAGTTTTATTAAAATAAATATATTCTTAATTAAAATTAATACTTAAACGTCAATTATAATTGTATCTAAAATCCAAGAATTAACATTCCTAATAAGGGTTATATTTCAAATCAAAACATCTGTGTGTAATTAAATTAAACTGTGTTTACATATATTAAGGTTAATTTGCATTTATTTGAATGAAACTTATTGAAATGACAGCACATAGATCACCTACTATTCTAGGAGCAACTGATTTGTATAACAACTTATGTAAATTACTTACCTGTTAATTATATAATAAACTCAGATTAATTCATTGGTTTTAGATAGGTATTTTAAACGTTAAATGGCTTAATTTAATCGTTAAATTAATGCCCTCTCTGTGCATCCGCTAAAAAGGAATGTACATAACTATTTATTTTTGTAAAAATGTGTATCGTGTAAAGATAAATCACATCGAATTTCTTGCCGGTTTTTTCTCGATGACTGAATTGTTTTCCGAACACGTGATAGTTTTGAATTCATAAGCACGCCTTCTCAGGGTCTAATTTGCATAAATTATTTGATTTGAAATAAAATATCTCGTTATCACGTATAAAAATTTAATTATATACAGACAGACAGTTGCCTACCATATTTTTCTTATCGATGTGAATGTTATTTTATTTCACGGTAAATTGAACCTATTTAGACATAAATTAATTAAAAAACTTTCCAACATTTGTACCTATCTGAGAACTTATCTGCAAAATGGTAGAAGATATAAACATAGGAGTATAGAAAGGACATAATAGTAAAGTTAGACGATCAACTCTTACATGTCTATTTGATTCCAAAATGTTATATACAGCTTATAATATGTTACGTTATAATTAAGTTAAACACGTGAACGCTTGTAGAGTCTTATACGTAATCTAACTTTGTATAACTATTTTTCTTATTTGCTATCACATTGTCAACATGACAATGATTTTTAAGTTTGACAATGAAGCAAAAATAATATTGATGTATAGACACTTGCCTATTTTTTATAAATTTAACATTCAATATTCATTGTTATCTTGTATAGAAAGAGTTCATTTAATTATATTTGCTACTATTTCTATCTAAGAAACGCAAGCTGTTTGTCTAAGCTGTTAAATTTAATGTTGTTGCAGCATCGGAACATAAAAATTCGTCTATTTCTGAAGAATCATATCGTCAGGGTCCACAAACTCCATGAATCCCAATGTCCCGGAAAATATAACAAGGCGATTTATATTCGAGGGAGCTTCGCGTTCGTTCGAATTTCTATATCCAAAAGAATCTAAATATATTTTTATCTTTCATAGTTATATACAGAAAGCTATGTGTCAATAAGATATTTTATGTGAGATATTTATTATGAATCTTAAATTTTACAGTACCTAATTTGATTTTGAACACTACGGGTTATAGTCTACCTTGATAAACTGTGTAATCAGAAATAAAGTTGACCGTTAATATAGGTAATATCACCTAAGTAACTGACATTAAAGACTAATAATACCGTAAATTTATAGTCATTATTCTAACACTGTCGTATATTCTATCACGTATCTAAGCAAGATAAAATTAATATGGGTATATGCTATAGTTTAATTTTTGTTTGTGTTACGAATTAATTACATTCTTAAATATTATACTTTTTTAAATCAACCATTTAAAAAACAAGCTGGATCCCGCCCGTTTTTTTGAGCATTAAAAAAACTAAAAAGCCTAGAAGCATCTGAGATAAAATCATACAGTATATATACATATATGATATGTATATGTAAGACCCTTTACTGATAAGTTCAGTATGTTTGACGCAATTAGCCTCAGTGGAACTGTATTTTCATTATCTATACATTACATTTTTCTACTCCACAAATGAAGCACCTCCACGAATTTTCATAGAACAAATTAATTTCGTTTTATATAAATGCAATGTTCTATTATCGATTATTTTAATAACTAGGTTAACATGAAAGTTGATTAAGTTATAAGAATATTTACAATTCAATCACGGAGAGCGGTTGCATCCTGCCAAATGCAAGAGACGAATGTCAACTAAGAGAGGGTGGTAACAAAATTATATCTTTTACAAGGCCGGGTGCCGCCCCAAGACAAAAGGTTTGCGTTAAGGGACGCGTTATTTTTATATGAAACGACTGCGGAATAACAAAACGAGCGCTTTTTCTTCGTAAAATATCTTAATAAAAGCCGGAATTAGGCGATAACATTCTAATCATGTCTGCCACGCTTCCTCTTGTATTTAAGCGTCCAAATGTATTGTTGTCATTGTTTCTTTTGATTTATGTTTAATCGGAAGTGATTTATCGTCATTTAAAAGGATGCACTATTTACCGGTAGTACGTGTCTAATTTACTGTGAATATATTGTAATCAATAAAAAGAACAGAAAATCCATGTAATTGCAGTTGGAGTTACTCTTAAAATAAAATTAAAATGTGAATATTTTTAAAAGTTATTAACTGACATAACAAAGGTCATAAAATTTGAAAAAAAAAACACTCATGAATTTAAACAAAGTCCGTTACGAAATAAATTTCCTTCCTTATGGACATTTTTATATTTCCTTACATTTGTGCATTCACTTCAAACTTAATTAGACTTTATAGAGCGTTCCTTCCCAATTTCGTTTTACTCTCGTCTAACGCACGCTGAGACTTATTCATTGGCGTGAGGGCACGGGAGGGGTGAGTGTGGGAAGACAGAGGGGGGGACTTGGCCCGAAATAGCAAATAAATGAGACGAAAATGTAAATGTTCCGCTTCAAAGATGAAAAGCGTGCCGCTGGCTCGGTCTTGTTAAGCTCATCGCAAATGTACCAGAATTAGGTGCTCGGCAAAAATAATTTTCAGTCCAGATGTAAAGAATACAGAGGTATTATGTTTATATAAGCAAAGCATTGTCGTGTCATTTCTGTTGTACTCTATTTTGTTATGGTTTAGGGGAAAAGGGTATCTCATTGATTTATTTAGGTGTCTGACGTCACTAATGCAAGTTTACTTAAACTATAATTAAATGTATTGTAATGTATTGTTATGTTGTACCTGTCTATATAAATTTCTATTGTGGAAGTTAAAATGATGGACATTAATTGTTTCGTATTGCTATGTGTATCAATTAAAATTGCTATGAAATTTATTATAAGAGCCAGGCGTTGAAGTAAATAACGGAATAGCAATTTTTTTCATATTAGACAGAATATAGACTGTTACCTCATAAATATTTAGCGTTTATGCTCGATGGATTCACTCGCCATATATAAACCTTACACTATATATTAAAGAATAAATAATTTTTGCGAATTTAAAATATAAAACAAAATAAAGAAAAGAATATTTCCGCTTTACTCTAAGTCTAATAATTGTTACCACTATAAAAAAATTAATGAAAACGCTTAACATTTTTTTTTTTCAAGAATATATATCTACATACAGGATCTCAGTAACAAACAGTTTTATTCTATTATCCGATACGAAATATATATATAAGGGTTGTTGAGGTATGTATGCTTGGTACACATATATAGTCATTGGTCATTGGTACACAGATAGGTCGCGAATTGCATGTATCAGGCAACAGCCAAATCCGAGGTGTGCCGCGCAACCTTGAGCTAGTTGTCAAAATAAAATCGGCTGAGTACCTTAAGCGCTCGCCTTAGTACTCCAGTTAAACTGTTAAGACCTTGCTTTGTCAATAGCGTAGTCAGTTCGAAAAAAAAAACAGTTCTATTCTCAGTATACAACTAAATTTAATAAAGCAAAAGACTCAGTGGACTCAATCTGCGAATACTGCTTCCCTCGTATATTGTTTTCCCAAATAAGTTGGTTTAATAAAACTCGACATAAGTCCGTGAACGACATATGTGCCGGTTGGATTATATTGAATCATTGTGGACAGCCCCCTCGTGTGTTGCAGCTCTATCTATCTTATAACTTATTAAGTTAAGTTAGTAGGTATTTTCTTATATTAGACTAATGTATACTAAAGAACAAGACAGTCTTAAACTAATAATATTATCTTCTATACATATAATCATAATGTGTCTGTAATTTTTCGATTTTCGTGACAAAAATTATTGCAGGTGTCTAGGAATATGTAATAAAATAGATTACAATCATTTTTAGAAATGTCTGTCTGTTTGTATGAACATGCGTCAATGCTAAAGTACTGAGTTCACAATAAAACCATATGAAATCATAAAACATATCTTCGATAATAACTTAGTATCTGTTTCATGAAAATCGGTCCACTCTATCAAAAGTTATTGTAATTTTAATGACGACACGGCGTCAAAGGGAGAAAAGAATAGATAAGTAAATAGACTTAATACATTCAGATAACTTTATTAGAGTCACTGTTTTTTATATGAAGTTCCACGCGGTCGAAGTCGAGGGCGCAGCTAGTATGTAATAAATATTATAGTGAATCTGTTTGTTCTGATTTCAAGCCTAAACCACTTAAACGATTTTTCTGTAACTTTGTAAACATATTGTTAGGTACACAAAAGGATATAGAAAACTATTATTTCAGCCAGGGAAATATACTATTTTGCGAAGTATATATCAAATTTAAATTTAGGCAAGAAAAACCGCGAGAGGAAGTTTGTATCAAATATTATAACAAGGAGTAGTACCTAATAATGTTATGAGTATATAATTATTATTATTTCTTGTAGATCAATATTTAGCATAACATTCGTGGTAGTTTACTTAATTAAATTAATTATCGAGTACTAAACTACTTTAAAATATATTAAATTAATTTATATTTGTTTGCATAAAGTTCATCGATGTCCATTGCTGAAGTTTTAATGGTTTTGTATTACGATGTATTTAAAAGTAATAAATACGGTACCTAAGCTTTATTTTGAATATACGTAAGTTCATTTTTGTTCACAGTATAATTACGCAATTTAGTACTACAAGATATGTCTTTTTAACAAGACTTCATTAAAATGCAGATACACGCGAGTTAACTGTAATTGACATAAGCTGCATGGAGGATAATTTGCCGACATCAAAATAAAGAAACATAACTTGCTATATATTATTTTATAATGGTATATAATTTATTTATTTTTAATACTATACATTTCTTTAAAATATTCCTGGGCTTAATCATAATATATTTCCATACAGATATATATCTAACATACGTACTACGTCATCCTATTTTTTATATAATTTGAATAGTTCAAAGTTACTGTTAATAATAACAGTAGGCCATATAATCTTGGTACATTATGTAATGATCTAAGGAAATATACTTTTGGAAAGAATATACAAGACCACGTAATGAACTTCATAAAGGCGATAAGAATACTTATGCTATAATAAATTAGAAATAAATTAAATATTAGATTATTAATATTATAAAAAAGTAACACTTCTACTATTTTATTTAAAAATATTTATTTTGCGTACCTATTTAATTGATACAATACTAGCGGGCCCAGCGGACGTTGTCCTGCCCTGACAATAAAGGAACCCTTTACAAATTATATACCTAAACCTTCCTCATGAATCACTTTATCTACTGGTGAAAACCGCATGAAAACCCGTTCAGTAGTTTTTGAGTTTATCGCGAACAGACAGACAGACAGACGTGGCAGAGGACTTTGTTTTATAATACGTAATAATAATAATAAATTCGACATTAGAGATGTATAATCGTATGATAAAGTTTGTAAGAGATAATATGAGATATATCTGAGACTTCATAACTAATACTGACTAGTATTACAAATACCAAAGATTATTTCTTTGTTTTTTAAGCTTTCGTGTCTTACGTATTCAATTAACATGAACATGTATATAAGAACATGAACATATGAAATTGCAAATACGTTGTCAGGGGTTCAGAAAAGAATATAGGGTGCCTTTAATTTAGGCAAAAGGTACTTCGAAATAACCCTTCGACTGATTTTATAAAACCCCGATCTCAAAATAACAGATTTGCTTATATAATTATAATTTTACATAACATAAATTTTATTATTTAAGTTTTTCAAATTTTATAATAAATACAGTGTATAAACTCTTTATGACGAATTTCAAGGGAGCAAGCATTTTTTTGTTTTCGTTATACGGACGAAAGCGAACAAATATATGATTTTGTGGTAAAACAACCGATTTACCTAATTTCTATGTTATAGAAAGTTTTACATTATGACGAAAGACGTTATAAAAAGTTTACACTGTACTGTATTTTTGTAAAACTTATGCTGCCAATATTCTATTGTCCAGTGCATTATAAGGTCTATATTTGAACTTAATTTCTTATGGATTTAGACAATCTAGGGGTTAGCATGAGCGAAGTTGTGTGCAACAGTTAGTTATTAAATAAAACAACAGGCATAGTATATGAAATCGTCATGTATATAATATAAGAACCATAGGGAAGGAAAGTAGTCGTTGTGTTTCTGCAAAAGAAAAACTAGCGTGTCGAACACTTGCGTGATAGAAATCACTTCGTCTAACAAAACAAAACACCTCGCCGCTCCGTTTTCAATAAATTATTGTAGCTTCACACGAAACTTATATACCGACTTCAAATCAATTTAATAACTCCACGGAATTTAACGATTCTTAGGTATATGAATTCGTTTAGTTATTTCATTAAATCCCTGTAGATGTATCTATATATCTTACCTTTCTTCTATACATGAAATGAAAATATAAATCTAACGTTTCATTCGTATTCATTTTTGTAAATAAAATTGTTACAGGTTTCTAGAAATAAGAAATAAAATACATTTCAAGCATTTTTGGAAATATCTGTCTGTTTGTCTATCTGTCTGTCTGTTTGTATAAACATGCATCACTGCTAAAGTACTATGTTCACAATAAAATCATAAACCACATCTTTGAGTATAACTTAGTCTTGATTTCACTAAAATCGGTTCACTCTATCAAGAGTTATTATAATTTTAATGACGAGTCACTGTTGTTTACACCATATGGAACCTACGACGCGGACGTAGTCGCCGGCATAGCTAGACTATATATAACAATAGATGTAAGTATATCAGAGATCTATAAAATTGGACACCATTACACCGATCGTTTTGAAATTTGGCATCCTATGGCCATTAAATGATAGAGCCTACGGTGGTAGAGCCACGCTGAAACTATTACTGGTTTCAGCATGAATGGGACGGCTCGTCCGGGATAGTACCTCTCATAGAAAACCGACGTGAAGTAACAGTGCTTGCATTATTGCGTTTCGTTCGGTCAGTGAGAGCGCCAGAGGCCCACCTCCCCTCCCCTCCTCTTTCCGCTCCCTTTCCCTCCCCTAACCCTTCCCTCCATAGGGTGGCAACGCACTTGCGACTCCTCTGGTGTTGTTAGTGTCCATGGACGTTGGTGATCACTTAACATCAGGTGACCTGTCCGTTTGCCCCCTATGACATAAAAAAAAACGTATATCCTATACCACTGAATTGATCGTGATAAATATTGGCACGCGTAGATATTTTAAGTATATTTACATACCTAACTGTCTATTCTGTAACATCTACCCACTACGTAACGGCGCAGTAATTACAATAAATGATAACAGTAACAAGTTCCTAGCATTCTTATAAATTTTAATCTAATCAAATCAATCAAATCAAAAATACTTTATTCAGTTTAGGCCCTAATAAGGCACTTATGAACGTCAAAGACTACTACCGGTTCGGAAAACAACCCAGTCATCGAGAAGAACCGGCAAGAAACTCGATCGGGTACATTTTTTTTTAACATATATTTCTAATACATTATACAACAATGCTTTTAGTGGATGCACAGAGAGGAGTCAATTCCAGACATCACTATCATTCACATACTGATCCACTCTATAATATCCTTTTGAAACTAAAACCCGTTTGACATGGCGCTTAAATTTACAGTCCGGCAAATCGGTAACATGCTTTGGGACTTTATTGTAGAACCTAACACTATTACCTAAAAAACTATTACTGGTTTTGCTAAGTCTGAAACATGGGACCTTTAAGAAGTCATCTATTCTACGTAAAATGCCCCATCTGATATTATGGTAACTAGATATTTTAAGAGGTCATAGTATCAAACCCTACTCAGCATACACTGATTTCTTTGAAGTCACATAGGTATAGAGCTTTTTGCGCTTCAGGCGTTTTGTTTATACTAAGTAAAAACTTGATAAATACCTATGAACATATGGAGTATTGATTTTAATGTTCTTATGTGTTATATATACTTATATATTCATCTCGCGATTGTGTAATACCTTTATAAATTATACATACCTATTTTTTATTAATTTCGCTTTATTAGGGCAACGGCGAACATATCAGTGGCATAAATATAGTATGGAAAAACTGGTAAACTGACACGGGCCCTCGGCCTGACACGGCCCCATACCTTCCGAAGCCTCCAATTTAAGAAACTCTATGGGACAAGAGGGATCACGTGCCTTGAATTTACTACAATTAAATAATTTGACGATTTTTACTGGGACCCATCCAAAGCATTTGCCATAGGCCTCAGGAACTAAAGCCTAAAAGAACTGCTATCGCACCGGTCCATTCTATGAACGTATTAGGCTCGAAAGCAAAACACTACGGACTATTCAATCTCGGTAAGTCAGGCCTTCTACGGTGTAGGTCTGTGCCGGAACGGTCCGGTGTGTGTTGTTTCATATAGATTTACAAAGAATATTTTTACCTGTTTCGATACGGTTATTATAGAATATCCCAATCATTTCCCTTCGATTAATAAATACGAAATAATAATATATTTATATCTACCTATGTTTACATGTAAATGTCTGTGCGAAACAGTCTTTCCTCGCATAATGCATTATAAAGGTGAATTATTTCACGTACCTCGTGGAATGTTTAAATCTTTTAATAAATCACTTGCATTCGCTTGCCATTACACGAGTATGGGCTATGTACCGAGTATATGGGTGTGTCGGTTAGCGATATCTCAGAGTGCATCACTGCATCCGCAGAGTAATGACTGCACGCCGACTGAGATGCTTGATATTGCACTTCTAAGAATCATTCGAGTGCAATGCTCCGTTTTTTGCATTACACTTGAGGGTTTAAACCTTTTAAATATACGTATGTTGTAAATATACCTATTTATATAAATAAATTAAATACTGTGATTGATAAGGTCCAACACTATATGTCTGATCTTCAGAAATGTTAATGAATTCTACGGGAAATTCTTATTGGGCTAACAACAGTCCGCGACTTTATCTGTGTTAAATTACAATATAAAATTTAATAATATATAATCTATTGATAGTCACAGGCGATTTATAAAGCACATAAACTTTGAACAAACATTTAGGTGTGCCAACATGTATCATGTGCATTGAAACGATATTGGAGTTTCTACATTTTAAGCATCTGCAGATCTAAGAGGTACCAATACTTATTCGTTTTTATCTGATTACATAAGTCGAAGCTACAAGTAAACTCCAATTTTAATTCTTTTTTAAAACTCTACTAATAGGTAATCTAATCTATTCCTTATATATAATTAGCAGAGGGAAAACAATTAAGAACATCTTTCTTTCTCAATCGATTTCCTTTATTTTTACTTTATTGAAATTACACTTCTTTTGACGCGTTAGGGCAAATTAGGGCGTTAGACGCAATTCGACACCCTGAAGTTATTACGATGCGCGCGCACACCGTCACGAAAAACCGACACCCTGAAGTTAGTTATAGTCAACATTTTGTGTCTTTGTATTTGTTGTTTGTATTTCTTTGTATTAAAACTTTCAATGTATTAAATACCTTTTTTCTATTGTTAGTGTCGTTTGTTCTACAAACGTAGAATAAAGCAAAAGATAAAAAAAAATTAAAAGATTTTTATCTTGTTACGCCAAAGAAGTACAACTTCTATCGCGTGTAGGTGCATAAGTACACACACACTTTTTTTAGTAACTATTTAGCAATTAGAGTAATTAATTAAAATATTCGGCAACGTTTTTTCCTTATCATCTCCATCCATCATACTTTACACTTCGTACGTTTACGATTTACAAAATTTGTACACTCTTAACAAGAAACCCTCAGTAATATTGAAACACAAAAATCTAGTGAATTATATCGAAATTCGAATTTTTACCATTGCACAACAGCTTGTTTATGTTTATTCAAAGACCATTTACAATACACACCTACATTTAGATAAAATCAGATTCAGTTTTTTTTCTGCTCACGAGCTCATAAAGTAATGAATGAATAAATATTCAATATTTACGAGTGTTTGTTCATGAAAATGAATTAATCTTACGAAGCGTAAGAATGAGGACGTTCACGAATCCACTCCTGAATTCATCGGGACCCCGTAAATATTTTATAGCCCTCGAAGAAAAAACATAAGGACAAATTACCGAGGAAAACGTTTCGAACAGTTTTCAATCTTATACCTTAAGTGGAACAAACGATAAATATAAATTTAGCGCTTGTGGGCATTTATTGCTGAGATTTCTAGAGCTTACGTAGGGAGGGTTGCGTTACACTCCCATTTTCCTTGAAAGCTAATGGAAATGTCGTAGACTGATAGCTAAACTGTCGATACAAGAAAACTGCTTTTACATAATCAGTTTTTTTTCTCAAGCCATTTCATTTATTTTGTTATTGAGGCTGTCAATATATAGACGACTATGTAATAGTAATATTCTATTGAAATATTCTATTAAACCAGCAATAGATAGTGTGAGAACATATTTTAACATTTTACTTATATCTTTACATAGTGCAAAATGAAGTCACTTTCGCTGTCTGTTTCCTTATATCTTTTAGACTGTCCAACGGATTTTAATACAGTTTTCAGTAGTAGATAGAGTCATTCAAGAGGAAAGTTTATATGTAAAAAACCTACATATTATATTACAGAAAAGCCGAACGTTTTAACGATTTGTAATGTGATGTCGTAAGAAACATATTTTTGTGCGCTTAAATCGCAAACGCTAACTAAACCTTACAAGATAGCTCAAATTAATGTACAACAGAATTGTATATCTTATATATATTAAAGAGATTGGTAAAAAGTCCTGGATGATATATATGTATCTCTAAAAGATAACCCACAGGAACCATAGTTATTTTTTTAGAAAAGTAATTATGTGTTATTTACCAAGCTACTTTATACATTTTGGTATTTTGGTAGAGCCACGCTGAAGATATTACTGGTTTCAGTATGAATGGGTCGGCTCGCCCGGGGAACTACCACCCTCTCCCAGAAAACCGACGTGAAGTAACAATGCTTGCATTGCTGCGTTTCGTTCGGTCAGTGCGAGCACCGGAGGCCCACCTCTCTTCCCCTTCCTCCTCTCTGCTGCCGCTTCCCTTCCTCCCCCTCCAACACAGGCTGGCAACGCACTTGCAATTCCTCTAGTGTTGCAAGTGTCTATGGACGGTGGTGATCACTTAACATCAGGTGACCCACCTATACGTTTGCCTCCTATGGCATAAAAAAAATACAATATAGTATTAATCCTTATCCAATTAAATACATTACACACGTACATTTCAGATAAATCAAAATTGCCCTTAATAGTATTTCATTAAAATTGACATTAACATTGCACCCGTGCGACGTTGAGGCGGGTCTATATCATAAATCTGAAATATAATAAAATATCTTTAATCAATAGTGAATTCAATAATTCTTCATTTTAATTCTAATAAGTTAACAATTCTTCAATGTACTTTAATTAGAACGACCGTCTAAGAAGATGTTGTACAGTGGAGTCGCCTACATTTAATATGAATGTCTAAAATAAAATAGAGTTACAATTTGTTCCTTGAATATATATTCTTTTAATTTACTATTTCACGCTTTCCAATATTATGTCTAAACACAGTTGTGTTCTCTCATGTACAATGTAACAAAACAAAGAGTTTATTGTCTCGACATATTTTCCTTTACTCTGAGAACATTCGAGAATATTTAACATTTAAGATTATATACCGAGTCCTATTAAGGGCTCCTACAATGGCAGAGTATTGTAATATTTTTTGAGTTTTACTGCGTAGTAAAATTCTATAAACGTTTCTAACTAATTTACAATCGTAATATAATGTGCAACAAACTTATAAAGTAGATATGATGCTTGTTAAACAAAGACATAAGTCCTTTGTCTCGCACACA
The DNA here is from genome assembly GCA_015888305.1 of Antheraea pernyi. NCBI lineage: Eukaryota > Metazoa > Arthropoda > Insecta > Lepidoptera > Saturniidae > Antheraea > Antheraea pernyi. The sequence goes on from MU159001.1 coordinate 68,429, forward strand.
TTTTAATTTTTCATTTCAATGTTATTAATAATATTGTTTTATATTATATGGTTATAATTTGACTCACACAGTGAAGAACAAAAGTTCTCATTTATATTTACTGGAATTACGAAAGTTGCGTTTGACGTTTCTATTTTATTTTAAGTTATAATTTTTCTCTTGTTTTTTGTTTTATATCTCGTGGTATATTAATTGACTCTATATGTCATAACTTATTAAAGAATTTTTCTACTTTATTTACTACTAGCCGACCCGTGCCCACTTCGTTGGGATACGTAAGCGTGGATTGGTTATTTTGCGCTAAATCGCAGCGGAAGCTCTGAAAAGGAAAAAAATCCCCGATTTTGCAACATTCTTCATCGCTGCTCCGCTCCTATGGGTCTTAGCGTGATGATATATAGCCTATAACCTTCCCTGATAAATGAGTTATATAACACTGAAAGAATTTTCCAAATCAGACCAGTAGTTCTTGAGATTACCCCTTACAACGTCACAAACTCACAAACTCTACCTCTTTATAATATTAGTATAGACTAGCCGGTCCCCTAACTATGTACTTTATTGGGATGGATTGTGGCTTGTCTTTTAATTGTTATTCATAAAATTTTGCGTCACTATTTACTGGTTTTAAATTACACCTTTTAAAATGTATTATTAGTGAGTAATTCCTTAGGTAACGATCTAGCCTTGGCTATACTCTGCAAAGTCTTCTGTGTATTAGTAATTTTTCATCAAAATTCGCTTTACTCGTTACGGATATTTTAATTCTATTTATAAGTATATATAGGTTTTTAATTATTGAACTTTTTAATAAGTTTAAACATTAAAATAGTTCAAACTTTTATTACCTTGATGTTAATAAAATATATTTTTGTTGGTTATTCAATTTATTATAATATTCAAATGGCATTATGTTTCTTTCAGGCGTGTTGCTGGTAAGGTTCGAGCGCGGCCATCCTCGCGGTCGACCTTACTAACAGGTGAGGCGGCGTCGCCACAAAGAACATGATACTAAGGTTTGAATTTCAACTTTATTTTTACCTCCTAAAGTCTCTTTTCGCACAGTAGACTAAGCTACGGACCTCAATTAACGCTAAGCTGTCATTACTGACTTGTACCTTATTTTATGAATATTACGTTTCATTTCAGTCACTGTATTAATTTTAAAAAACCGTAATATTTTTAGGTTAATGTATTAATTAGTTATAATACTAACTATATATTAATTAAGTATCTATTGCATCTTTATTATATTTGAAATAATAGCACCAATATAATTGAATATTTATACTTGTACAACATAATAAATATTTGAAGACCTTAATATTATTCTATTTATTATTATTCTTAATTTTATTTCTTAAGACCGACAAACAGACAGTATATGGCGTAAATCGGTATAGTTTAGAAGCATGAGATTTTGCACACGATTTCTTTATATAAAGTTGATAAACACTAAGAGTTTTGGAAAATTAACTGCTTACTTGTCTAAAACTATAACAATATTTTATAAAGGCCATGGGTAATTAATTCCATTGGTCACCTGTCTAATAATATATATTTCTTTTTATTTTTGAATTAATATAACCAAGACTGGTTATACAGTGGGGTGGTAGGGTTTTACAGCCACCATGTATATGGCGAAAAAGCCCGTCATAGTGATTCGCTTCTGCGAGTCGCGTTTCGGGATCAGCCTGTGCATATCCAGCTTTTCGCAGGCCAGCATGACAGCGGCGACCAGCGATGGATAGTGTGTCACTCGGTGGTCGCCATTATTTTTGGATTGTACTGTGCTTACCATCAGGCATACTGTACCCATTTTGACGTGCTACAAAAAAAAACTATTTACTAAAAAATACTTGTACATTTTTCAATATATAACCTAAAATGTTAATAACTTCTAATAATACTCATATGTTCTCAATTGATATTTGTATTTGATTAAAATGTTTTGTTTTTAGTATGACACGATTGGTTGAGATATTGAAACCATTGGAAGATCTAGTCGAAATGAAAAGGTACATGCTACGAGATTTTTCCGATTTCACGCACATGTAGGTACTAATTTGAAATTTAATATTGTAAGGAACCAGACTGTTCTCGTAGGACCGTCTCGTTTTTGATACGAAGTACGGAATAATATAAATACACAAATATACAGTATTATCTTAGTGCTATCGTCATCATCACCTTCTTACTCTTATCCCACCTAAGTAGGGTCGGCAAAATATGTTTTTATTTTCCACTCTCGCTTGTCAGATGTCACCTCAGTATTTACGCGTTTTTTATTACATAAAATATTATTTATTTATTTAGATAACAAACAGCTATATATAAACATGTTATAATGATAATGTATGTAGTATATTTTAGTTTATACTAAAAAGTCTAAAATACCATTATTTAAAAACACAATATTTTTAGACTATTTTCAAGAAATCGTAGTATTAAGTTAATAAGTATTTATACATGGTTTAAATGAATTATAAATAATCTGTTTTTTACATATTGGAAACTAAGTTGCTTTCTTTTGACATACACAAAAAAGAATAAAAACAAAAAAAAACAAATATAGTATACTTCACATACCAGTCTTACACAGCACATCAGCCACTTTCTTTTTATAGTATAATACATTATTAGAAAATATGTACACATTATTTTTCACACGACCCATCCATACCTTTTTGATTTTCCTCTACTTCTATAACCATCCACCTTCATACTTGCAGTTTTTCAAGTTAGATAACTGTCATCTCTCCTCATAACATCTCCGCGCCATTCTAACGTATTATTCCTCAACTTCTCTGTCACCGGTGCTATTTTCAAACTTCCACTGATATACTCATTTTTAATCTTCTTCATTATAGTTAAATCACAAATCATTCTTTACATTTTCATCTCTGCTATATGTAATCTTTGCTCGTCTCTTTCGTGGCGCAGTACTCAAGCCCATACAGTATCTAGCTTTGTGGTAGTGAAGTGGTGGTTTATACACCTTCCCATAGAGCTTCTCCAGACACAGTGTTTTTGTATAAAAAATATATTTAAATTATTTTCCGTAAATTATACCGTATATTTATAGTAATAAAGTTATAAAGAAAAACGTATCGCAATTCAAATGAGCAATAACAAGAATGCAAATTTTAAATGAAGTCGCCAAGAATCACGACCGATACGTTGTTTTTGTAATGCCCCTGTACCCGTCTACGGCATAATTTACATGTTTATTACATTTGCCTTTGTAGATGTACATTTGTTTACAAATTTTCGCCACTTTATTAGGAAATTTAAATAAGTGCTCTAGACATTTAAAAGAAAAAATAATTGATATGACATAGTGTTTTATTACAAGTTAATAGTTAATAATCATTCATTTAAAAATTAAAATTAATTTTGGTGGTTTCTAAAATCTTAATAGTCTAAAATACATTAAAAGTGTAAAGAATAATCGTGTAAGTAATTATATTATTTGTAAAATACGCTTTAGAACGAAACAAAAGTGTATAGCACCATCAAGCTTTAAAAAATAAAATATAATACCTACATTACGACAAATAATTTTTTTTTTATTATTTATTAATGTCATAAGTGGCAAACGAACAGATGGGTCACCTGCTGTTAAGTGATCACCACCGTCCATGGACGCTAACAACACCAGAGGAGTCGCAAGTGCGTTGCCACCCTTTGGGGGAAGGGATTAGGGGAGGGAGAGGGAGAAGAGGAGAGGGGAGGGGAGATGGGCCGCCGGCGCTCTCACTGACCGAACGAAACGCAACAATGCAAGCACTGTTACTTCACGTCGGTTTTCTTTGAGAGGGTGGTACTACCGCAGACGAGCCGACCCATTCATGCTGAAACCAGTAATAGTTTCAACATGGCTCTACCACCATCGAGACAACATAGATGTTATTGTGAGAAATCTTGCAACTTATAAGAAATATTTTTTATATAAGTAAGTCGAGACTTTTCTTTTGTTACATATATTAATATTTTACTCCTTTATACAACATAAGGGCCGGTAACAATAAAGAATTATTTATAAAATCACAGTTGACTGTTTGTTCTTTGCTTCGGCTAATATCTTCATCTTAAACTTAATCTTAAGCTTTCTAAAATATATAAGTATATATATATAAGTTTTCAATATAATCCCGATACTTTTACAATATACGATGCATTTAATTCATAATATTTTTAAATAAACCTGCCCGTGTTAAAACCTTTTTTGTAGCATGCCGCCTTGTCGTATATTAATGATATCGACTTAATTTATTGTCCTTTAAATTATAAAGACTTAAAAAAGAAGTTACAACATTGTTGAAATTATGTTATTCGCGGTAACAATTTAATCCGATGTCTTTGGATATTGCAGAATTTGTATTATGTTTTATTTATCATACAATGCATTGCTGTCGCTTATTTTCTTGTGTTGTTTTTTTAAGTAAAAGAACACAAAGAAGTAATAATTTAAGCAATGTAATCTACATCAGAAACGTGGGCAGGAAAAAAATAAAACGACAAGTTAAAAGTACTCTTGGAGTATATCGCGGTAATCAGTAATATTACTTTCTTTAACAAACTACTCGCTTTTATATGTCAACGTATCTTAGTTCTGTTTTTAATATTTTATCATTTAATGTCAAGGTTACCATTACTATATTTTACAAGAGAGATTAGTTTTTTTGTACTCTATTTGTTACTAGTTGCGCCCGCGACTCTGTCCGTGTGGAACCTAATTAAAAAAAAACAGTGCCTAATAAAATCATCTGAATGAATTAAGTCCATTTGCTTGTCTACTTTTCTCTCGTACTTATGCCGCGTCGTCATTAAAACTACAATAACTTTTGATAAAGTGGACCGATTTGAATGAAACAAAGACTAAGGATATACTTTACGATTTTCTTATTTAAGGGTTTATTGTGAACTCAGTACTTTAGCAGTGATGCGTGTTCATACAAACAGACAGACAGACATTTCTAATGATACACACAATTTCAATAATAATGTAGATATTTTAATAAAATAATAGACAATCTACGAATTCCTTTCTCAATAAGTCTGTTATTTTACGTCATGCGGTTAGAACATTACATTTCGTCATCAATTTCGACAATCGTCATCGTCGATATTTTTATATCAGCCAATGATCTATTAACCTCGGCTTTTCTACGTAACAAAATCTGGTTCAGCGTGCCTATAAATTTACATAGGTATTGCGAACAGTAAACAACCCCCTCGTTCAGAATTTACTTGGCACATGAAAATTGTTCCACGCAACGGAGAGCTCATAGACATTCTAATTCATCGATCGCTTATATCTGCCGGTCGATCTATTCCGGCCCGAGTTACGAATCACAATATGTGTCCTTGGCGATAAAATCGACTCGCGGCTGTGATTAGAATGCTAAATGTCTCGGACCACCGGCCTATTCTTTACATACGCTCTCAACTTTTGAGTATTGAACGTGGAAAATTAATCTATGTAGGCGTGCTTCGTTCATATATGTAAGTGACTATGTTTGTATATATTCAACGTAACTAAGCATCGTGGAGTCACTTACTATTTTTGGTATGTAAAGCCTTAGAAGCCTGTATATTTCCGTTACTTAAAGCATATTTCTTTCAATATCATTAATATTTCCATATAATTCTTTTTTCTATAGCAATACTGAGTGATGGTTCAACGCTAATTGTTTTCCGGAATAACATTTTGTGAAATTATAAAGTATAAGAAATAAATAAATATTATATATTTTTGTGTATTTTTTATTTGTCTGACTTATATTAAATAAGTGTCATAATATTTATATATAAGAAAATAACGTAAATCTTTTGGTCACATTTTTAATTTCGTTGTAGGTATACGTAAACTTATCCCAAAAGGGTTTATGTCTAAAAATTACTAGAATAATTATGTCATATAATAAATATTTTAGGTCGTTGAGCAATAATATCATCAAACGTATTGTAAATCTTTATTAGTCCATTACAAAAGAACAGAACTCCCTTTATTTGAATATATATTTTGCTGTTAACACGGTCCTAAAATGGGCGACTTGGTGACTGCAAACTATACAAATATATTTAGTTCTCGGAACATAATCGTATCTTGCGGTACTTATCACTAAAGATACAGACATAGTTATTTTGACATTTGAGGAACGCGGATTATTCACAGCTAAGTCGCAGTTAGACTTGCAAATGAATCGACCGTTTACTCTCGTGTCGTAAACTCTGGGATATGATCCAGTCAGTTTTCGCGCCATTAACCTTTCGGACATCCACCCACACCCTCGCGATCTTATTATTGTAAATAATATATTGTTATGTAAAGGAAAGTATATTTATAAGTAGTTATTTGTATACATTTTTTCTCTTTTACTTACATAGCATAACGTTACATTTTCAATAGGTAAATAGAATTCTCCTTCAAATCTTTTTATGTTTTAATCATCGAAGAATATATGTATATAACTTATAATGAAGGTATTCGAATCTAGATGTTTAGTATTTATATTTCTAATAGGCGTTATAATAGCCTGGACATTTACTCTAAGTTTTTCTGAGCTTTATCGATGTCTTGATAGGAGATATTTCTAATGAAATATTTTTAATTAGTTAGTATAGTTAATTCTAAATATAATTAGTTCTTATCTTGTATATATTACGCCGTATATAAGTAGTCTTACTGTTTTTGAGATCAACTGTCGGTACATAAGTTAGTTAAAATATACGCTGTCCTATCTTTGGCAGCAAACCCACAACCGTGGGAGAGACACTCAGATAACGCGTACCTATTTGTGGCCACGATAACGCAACTTGACAGCTTGTAATATGCGACTAAACTTGTCCTGTCACTGGTGCCAGTGAAACGAACCACTAACCAAACTAATTAGGCCCCTCGGCACTCGTCGAGGGTTTATTTTATTCACAATTTGGAAAGTGGAAAGCGGGGAGGGCAGTTCAGTTTAATTTGGTTGTACACACCCGTTCGTCCGTCCGGCGGCGTGTGCTTTGGGATTGAGTCATAAATGTCAACTCGAGTGGCCTCTGCCATCGTTCTAGTGCTCTATTTACTCGTGTTTGATGAAAAAATATAAAAATACCACGTATAATTAAACGCGTTCGGATTACGTGTCCCAAAAGTTTGGTGAGAGTTTCGATGTAACAAAACTTAGATGAGCAACGAGGGACAGATGAGAAAGTTTTCCAATTAGCATCGGATCAAGCCGCCTATAGCTCTGGGGTTATAAAATTAGTGAATCACATGGAGTTTCACATCGCTTCCCCGAACCAAAGAAATGTTTCGTTTGGTTGGTTAAAACATATTGCTGTTACATATATAGGCTGGGATGGGCCGCGATTTCGTCCTCATTATTTTATATTTTATTTACAGACGAAATACGTAAATCTACGTAGTATAGTTTAATACATAATCCTTTAAGTTTATTATAACATTTACATGAGAACATATTTGAAACTAATCTAAGTAACACGTATTATTTTTAATAATTTCTTTATAAAGGAATATTCTATTTATTAAAGATAGAACGTATTATCGCTGTCATGTGTTTGGAAGCTAACCGTGTGTGAGAACTAACAATCAGTCATCGAGACACTCCTACCTAATTGTTAACTAACATATAACAAAGTTTTACGGTCGACAACACGGATACATATTACGTAAAAAGGCCTGTAAATATATTTTTTCGCCCTAACTCGGTAACTCCACAACCCTAAAGAAATTTCGAAAAAAAAGCACCCGCAGCATTCGTCGCAAATCACCTACTTTTATGTAAAGTTCGTGACTTACCATCGTATCGAATGTCTTAGTAAGGATTTATTTATATTCGTAGAAAATATGTTAGTGTTAGGATATAAAAATGTAACTAAAGAAAATATTAATTTATATTATCTTTAAATAGCATTAGTTGGTAAAAATATGTGTCTTTCCAAATAAACTCAATTTTACTTATATACTTGAGAATACGAAACAAAAATATCAAAATTAAGTTTTTGTTGGATTCATTTCGGAAATCGTCATGTTAGGGTATTTTTAATTATTTATATATAAATACTTTGTTGTATTTTATCATAAATAAAAGAGAGAAATATATCTTAAAACACGTAGCACTTTATTCATACAAGTTAACCATTGACAACTAACCACAGAGTTTTTCACTAGAGGAGTGACATAGTTAGATATGACAATAAGACAATAGAGTTGTCACTCAAGTTACAATTTATTATTACAACACTCTCACCAAATTTTAACTTTATGTATATAATTTTTTTTTTTTTTAGCAATACTCAACATTTTGAATCACAATACAAAACAATACTACACTGAGAAACTCTCACCCAAAAGAAAATTCACAACAAATTAAAGTTTAATTAATTACATTTTCATTAAAACAAAATGAATTACTTATTCAAATTTTTGAAGGCCAATTTTAGTTCTGAGATATAGAAACCTATCCTTTGAAAGAGCTTTGGTAAATATATCAGCATATTGCTCTTTGGTACATACATAATTTAAATCAATTTCTTTCTCTATAAATTTTTCTTTAATGAAATTATACTTTATATCAATATGTTTACAACGTTTGTGGTATTCTACATTTTTAATAAGACAAATCGCACTTTGATTGTCTATGTTTAAACATATAGTGTCCTGATTAAATTCATCAATGTCCATTAGCATTCTTTTCAACCATAAAGCTTCTTTTGTCGCAGAGCATGCAGCCATGAACTCTGCTTCAGTCGTAGATAGTGCAACACTTTGTTGGCGTTGTGATGCCCATGTTACAGCAGCTCCGTTTTTTAAAAACACATATCCAGTTAGAGATTTACGTGTGCATGGATCCTTGGCATAATCTGCATCACTATATGCTTCAAGTTTATTTTGTTTTGATGATGAATAGCATAAACCGTAGTCTTTAGTGCCTTTTAGATATCTCATTATTTTCTTAACCACATTCCAATGACTTTGCTCATAACAATTTAGGTATTTACTCACCAGACTGACACCATACATAATATCAGGCCTGCTTACTACTGCGAGATGCATGAGTGATCCTACAGCTTCCCTGTATGGAATATTCTTATCTGGAACCTCTGTGCCCTTCTCAAGTGAAGTATGAGGGTCAACTGGAATGTTATTACAGTTAGCATCTTGCATGTCAAATTTATACAATAATTTCTTAATGTATTCTGATTGATGAATGAAAATACGACCTTTAGATCTCTCAATTTGTAAACCTACATAGTTCTTTGGATCACACTGTTTAATTTCAAAATTTTCTTTTAATTCACACATTACTTGATCAAGTGAATCTTTGGAACTAGACATTAGGAGCCCATCGTCAACATACAGTAACAAATACACTTTGTTACTTTGTACATTCCCAATGTACACACATCTATCTGCATTACTATTTACAAAACCAAATTTCTTTAACAAACTGTCAAATTTTTGATTCCAGCACCTAGGTGCTTGTTTTAAACCATAAAGCGAACGATTAAGTTTACATACCAGATTTGACTGAGCATTTAAACCTTCTGGTGGTTTCATAAAAATATCTTCATTAACATCTCCATACAAGAACGCAGTCTTGATATCAAATTGGATAATTTCAAAATTATGTTGAGCAGCTTCTGAAAACAAAACTCTAACTGAATCATATCTCACTGTAGGAGAATAAATTTCTGTGTAATCTACACCTGGTTTTTGTCCACATCCTTTAGCACAAAGCCTTGATTTGTAAAGAGCGCCGGAGGGCTCATTTTTTATTCTGAACACCCACTTACAACCAATCAATCGTACTCCTTCTGGTTTTTCAATTAAGTTCCAAGTTTTATTCTCTTCATGTGCTCTTAACTCATTTTTAATTGACTGTTTCCATTTTGATGCATTCACATTGTTTGAAGATATTGCTTCACTATATGTTTGTGGGATATCTTGTTCTGAAACTTCATTTGCACATATGTAAGTGTTAGCTTGTTTCTTAGACAATCTCTGTTTAGATCTTGTTGTTACATTTTGAGTCAGTTCTGTTAAATCTATAGTTTTATGTGGCTCATATAAAGATCCATCATCAGAGTGAAAAGACTCATCACTGGTTTCATATTTGGTTATTTCACTGTGTTCTGATAAATTCTCCAATGTTATATCATTATTTGTAGGATTATTTTCATTAGTCAAATGACCTGCGTCTGATGCTGATAGTGGTATCATTGCATAATCTTGTTTAACTGAACTTTCAACAAAGATTACATCTCTACTAATAAACACTTTTTTTGTTTTTGGGTCATAAAGTCTGTATCCTTTTGTCTGTTCACTATAGCCAACAAAAATCATCCTACTTGTCTTTGAATCCCATTTTTTAACTTTTTCTTTTGGTACATGTACCATGGCTTCACAACCGAAGATTTTAATATGAGTAATGTCTGGCTTTTTGCCACTCCACTTTTCTTCAGGTGTTGAAAATGCTAATATTCTTGTTGGGCATCGATTAGTGATATAAGATGCAGTTGTGACTGCTTCTGCCCAATATTGTTTTTGTAGTTTAGCATTTAATAGCATGCATCTTGCTCTCTCCAAGAGAGTTCGGTTCATTCTTTCCGCTAACCCGTTTTGTTGAGGCGTATATGGGGTAGAAGTTTGGTGTAAGATTCCAAACTTCTTAAGGAAAGTTTTAAATTCATTACTTAGATATTCTGTACCATTATCTGTACGGAGATTCTTTATAGTTAAATCAAGCTGGTTTTCAACTATAGCTTTAAATTCCTTGAATTTTTCAAAGACATCAGATTTCTTCTTTAATATGTAAACAAATACTTTCCTGGAGAAATCATCTATGAAGGTAACAAAATAGCGAGCTCCTCCCAGAGAAGGTACCTCCATTGGTCCACAGATGTCAGAGTGAATGAGTTCTAGCTTAGCCTTTGCCCGGGAACCTTCAGATGGAAATGGAATTCTAGATTGCTTCCCCTGTAAGCATGAAATACATATGACTTTTTCTTTATTTTCTAGTTTAATGCCTGCAGCCTCTGATAGTTTGTTTAAATCTTCAAAATTCAAGTGAGCCATTCTTTGATGCCATAGGTAATAGTCATTGTCTTTTGATGCAGATATGTATGCTGGAATACTGTGAGTATTTAGCCTGTACATATTGTTTATCATTTTAGCAGTAGCAACTACTTCATTCTCTTTGTTCAAGATTGTACATCCTTTGTGGTCGAACTGTACTTCACATCCATTATTGATTATCTGACTGACAGACAAAAGATTAGTAGCCAGCCCGGGAACATAGAGAACATTTTGGGCTAATATTTTATTAATCTTGCCATAATTGTTAATTACATTTAAACTAACTTTACCACAGGCTTTCACAATAAGTTTCTTGTCATCAGCCATCTTTATTGTAGTAATCGGAACTATCTTTTCATCATGAAGCCAGTCACGATGCATAGTCATGTGCATTGATGCTCCAGAGTCAATATACCAGTTGTTGTCATTACTTGTTGTAGCAGACAATACAGCGACGTAACCAGTGTCTTCATTAGACTTCTGTGTCCTCTTGTTTCGACAATACTTGCTTATATGCCCATATTTATTGCATACATAGCATCGTGGGCCTTTATTAATGTTATCTGAAGCTTGTATAGCTCTCTGCAAATGATTTCCTTTATTTTTATTAACATACAGTGCATTAGACTCAGAGTTCCTCACATCCTGGAGAAGCTTAGTCTTTACAGAATCAGCTGTGATTACTACACCAGAGCTTTCCAGAGCCATAATCATGGGTTGATAGACTTCAGGTAGACCGGCCAGTAACAGGGTTCCTAACCATTCGTCATTAACATTAAAATTAATGTTTCTGAGTTTGTGAGCTGTCGACATTATTCTATTAACATAGTCTTCAATGTTTTGACATGTATCTAGCGTTGTGGTTATTAAATCTCTCAACAGACCAACTCGTCGTGTCAATCCTGTGTCATCGAAAGCTTTGGATAAATTATTCCATACTTCTTTTGCACTTTTAGCCTCTTGTATGTGTACGTAATTGATGGAATGGACTAGTAAAATAATTTTGGACTTAGCTTTCACATCTTCTTTGATATCGACTTCTCCGTCCGATGTGATACAATGCCATAAATCCTCATGTTCGAGATAAGTTTGAACTGCAAATCTCCACGTAGGATAGTTCTCCCTTCCGGTCAGCTTTTCAATCAGTGCCAACGTGTTATTAGATGACATTTTGCTGATGAAGTATTTATGCACTGGAACACGAGGTGGTTTTAGGTTATACAGCACTACTGTCACTCACTACTATATTTCTCTATTACTTTTACTTTAACTTATTTTATTATTCACAATTTCACAATAATCAGGTGGACTGGGCCCATAACCTGTTGTATTTTATCATAAATAAAAGAGAGAAATATATCTTAAAACACGTAGCACTTTATTCATACAAGTTAACCATTGACAACTAACCACAGAGTTTTTCACTAGAGGAGTGACATAGTTAGATATGACAATAAGACAATAGAGTTGTCACTCAAGTTACACTTACTATTACAGATTAAAAACCCTGTCGGGAATATAGCTAAGTATGTTGTAATAATAAATTGTAACTTGAGTGACAACTCTATTGTCTTATTGTCATATCTAACTATGTCATACTTAGCTATATTCCCGACAGGGTTTTTAATCTGTAATAGTAAGAGATGATAAAATAGTTTTTCACAAATATTTTCAAAATGCTCTGAAATAATAAAAATACTTTGCATATTTTTTAATGTTTTTAGACCTAGCAATTTAAAATATGCATTGAAATTAAGTTAGATTTAACCACTTTCTCGAGTAAATATATTTAATAGCCTTAATATATACATAAAGTTATTACTATTTGTAATATTTTGTAAATAAGGTCAATTAAATTTATACAGAAATCAACTCAGTTCATATTTACTGTGCTAAATGAATAAATTGCTTGAGTAAAATGCAATCTATTACAACTAGTATACAGTAAGGACATGATAATTATGTGTGTAGGTAAATATCAAACGTGTTTAAGTTCTCTGATATTGATATCCACTTTATATTGTGTGTAAATTTAAAGAATAATAATACGTATATAAAATGAAAATATCTATAATATACAAAAATGAACGTTTTTATTTCGTAAATAAATGAATAAAAATACCCTCGTTTCAAATCGCTTAAATCACATAGGCTTAACTAAATTTGCCTAAGGTCAGTTCACTTAATGATGTGAAATCATACGCACTTATACACATATATATTGCTTTTAAATTCATAACATCCGTTTCTTGTTATCATATCCCTTAAAAATATTGTAGAGAATAAATTAATATATAAGGAATCCGAATTTATTCAAACAAAGAAGAATCGTATTAAGAATAAGTAAACATAAAATAGGAATTATAACATTACTATTAATAGTTTCAAGTATTTTCTTTTAATATATTATATATATATAAATTGATAGAGGTCGGCTTTTGTGCGCGCGTCACTCTATAAAACTACCAAAAAGGAAATTATCGTGATAACTTCAGTTATTATATACGGAACGATTTTTTAAGCAATACCCATTTAATGATGACAGTTTTCTTCCCGTGGAGAAGTGGTGCAAGCGGTGCGGTGCTTATATTTTTTCCTCTGTACATAGAGATTATCAAAATAATAAACAAACAAACGACGCAAATGAAGTCACGGGTATCCACTAATTAATTAATAAATGTTTCAAGTAAGCCATTCTTATTTAGCTAAATCGTAAGAAGCTTCTATTTTCTTAAATTTAAAAGTAAGTATGATTATTAATTTCATGGTATGCGTCTTCTTATCTTCAATGCATTTTGTGAAAATATATAACGAGAATAATGTTGATAGAATTACAAATACAGAAAGTAAGTTACTTATACAGTAGAATAAGTACCAATCTAGTAGGATCTCTTTTTAACCGATTACCGACTGCGTAGGTATTTTAACCGTATTTATGTGCATATATGGATACATATCCAATTCTATACATAGCCCAGGTAAACGATTTGATAGCTGAGATGTGTCAGATTTCTTTTAATTGTAAAAGTAAAATAGTCTTACTAATTAAACATTACTATTGGAGTTTTTGGCGGGATCTTGGTCTGTCATGTAGTGGATTTTATTTTTTATTCATAATCTTGTGTTACTTGACTCTATATTGTGTAAAATTGGTACTGTTTTATGTAATATGGTGTATGGTGAATGGAAAATAATGCCATGCCATGAATTCTGAGATATCACAAAAACTCCATGGAAAGTTCTAACAAGATGGCATTTACATTAACCATTAACCATTTTGTTAGTTCATTGAAATTATATCAAGAAACTTGTAATATCGATACTCACTTGACAATGGCAGTAATAGTCTACTAGAAGACTGATTGCCAAGAATGAAATGGAAGAAGAACTTGTAATACTATCAACTACTCGACAGTGGCAGTAATAATCTAAAAGATTGGTTGCCAAAAAAAAAGAAACATTACTATTGTGAATAAAAAGACCAGATTATAAAAGTTGGTTCTTTACTCACCAATCATTCTTTTAGATATCAATAACTAAAAATATTATAATGTTTTGCCATCGGGATATTTTTATTTTTAATAAGTGTAGGTATTTATTTTCAGATAAATTAAAGTAGTGTTAGTCGTTCTGAGTTTTCCATAATCTCTATTTTATAACTTGGATCAAACTAACTAAAGAAAAGGAACAAAATTAAAAGCTCGTGTTAAATAAACATAACTGTAATTTGAATAAGTGCTCCTAATAGAAATTATATTCTAAAAATTATGGCATTATTGTGGATACACCGTTAAGGCAACATTCAAACCACACAGCTAAAACATTAATTCTCCTATATATCTATATAATTATTACTTAAGCTCGTTTGATACGTATTTTATTATTTATTTTACTGTATCTACCGCCATGTTAAGCAACTCGGGTAACATTTCAAATGGTTGATTGGACAATTATATATACTGCTATAACTTCTGATAAAATGTTCCGTTCAAAAACTATTAGTTATAAACAATCATAATTAAAATTAGGGTGTAAAATATTATTAATCATGTATTCGATTGTTCTCAGGTTGCCGTGCCCTTTTACGCAGACGTCGTTAGCGAGTTTACGCCAAGGTGAATATATACAATTAATTAATTATGAATATACTAGTAAATTATATTTGTATACAGTAAATCAGGTATACGGTATATGCAATTCTTTCAGAGTCAACGTTTAGTCTATATAGAAATCAAGTAACTGTTGTTTATTAAAGATAATACCCGAAACCGTTTTAACGTGATAATTACTGGTACATAAAGACACTTTCAAGTTAATATTTGAGTACTATGTTAGCCACGAACTACGCGTAATAATAAAATTTAACAAAGATAAATTAAAATCAGTAAATAGTTTGTAGAAGATTGTAGTGCCAAAATTAAAATTTAAAAAATATAATTCAAATGAAAAACGTAGTTCCCACGCACCTAAAGATAAAAACATTTTCCGGAGAATAAAGTTATGGCCACAAACAAGTTTATAATATATTTGTATACGTAATAACAACTTGGCATATATACGTACAGAAAAATTTGACTTTTACCAATAGAGAAGTATATGTATAACATATAAGATGTTTATTTACACACACATCTTTGTTCAGCGTTGAAATTGTCAAAAAATGGATGTGCTTATTATGCACATTAATGTTTTAGAAGGTATCTGGATATAAATAGACGGAAACAAGATAGTTCAGTCTCTTTTTCTCCTGTTTGTCAATTCTTTTCTTTTCTTATTATCTAGTAGCTTATTATATTCTTTAGAGATATCAATAAAAAATGAAAACAGGCCGCTTTTTTTCCTCACCGTCGACGAAGTCTTTATTGATAAGTTTCTATTCGTCATACTCCACAATCCAACGGTTACGGTGTCATAAAAAATGTTAATAATGTTAAAACTTAAAGAAGTAATTAATTATGATTAAATTTCAACCCTTAGACGACCGTTGGTTTTCATAAAAAGAAAACCAATTTTTATTTGTATGTTTCACAAAAAACAACGCTCCAAATATATCCCGTGGTAAATAAAATAAGCTGTCTCCTTTAACCTCGTTTTCACAATAATAATTCTTCGTAAATACTAACCAACTGTTTCAGGTTATATTCACTTAGGCAGTTAACAGATAAATACAATTTATAATATGGCTTCGGAGAAAGCCAGTCCTTCGCGATATCGACGGAAAACAAGTTTCACAATTGGCACACGTTAATACGAAATCCCTTTAAGAGTCTATTTAGTGCCTCGATGAGCTAAATGCCAGTTCGTTTAAAATGGTACCGTTAACCGATAATGTTTTAACATGTTATTCTGTTCAGCTGGATCGATTTTCGACTGTTGTTGTAAAATTCAGTTATTTAACTTGAAACCAACTATACTTTGCTGTCTATTATTGCCGTAGTTATTGTCAATAATTTCACAGTCTTGCGGTATTAAAATAGTGGCTAAGCGATAACGACAAAATTAGATTTAAAAATATTTAAAAAATCAAAGGACTCACTCAAACACTATTAATTCAAAAATGAGGTCACAGGCACCAACAAATACTTGTATAAAAATAAACTTTTCTTTATATACGTTATAAAAGAAGACGTTTGATTATTGTCTCTATTTATATGGATATTAAATTATAATATTAACTTCAAAACCGGCACGAGTTTCACAAATAACTATCTATATATTCACTTGTTTTGAATTATCAAAATGCATTTTAAATATCAACATTTAGTAGTGAATAATGTAGCAGTATTATCTAATAATTATACTTCAAAATTCTAAATCTATACAATCGGATACATATTTATATGTATTAAAATATTAAAACATCAAATCAATCGAAAGAACTGGTTTTATTTTTTGTGACTATAATTTTCATAATTAGTTCATTACTAGTTCTTTCCAAACAAAAATACTTCGAAAATACAGCGAAAAATACTTCTAGAAAATATCTGAATATATATGTATATGTTTTAGCATGATATAAATACATTATTCCAATTGAAAAAGGTTTCGTTTGCGCAACACTAGCGCACATGTTTGAGATAAGAAAGCGTACTTTTATTTACGTGCGCGATGTATGGCCGACCATTGGCCTGGAGAGTTTCCTAACGTAAATATTTATAGACGAGCCGGCTCAGGCGCACACTTGTTCCTATGTTTGTATTTATGTCATTCAACACGCCTGATTCTCGTCTGCTTGTTTGTGCTCGAAGCAGTAGCACAGCGAGATAATGTTACTTATATTTTGGGACTATTTACAGAGCTTTCTTCCGCGCCTGTGACGGGACCGTTTACTTCATTTTTTATACTATAGTTTGTTGCCCATATTCAGTCAAATATTTCAACGTAACTGCAGTATTAGTTGTATGTATATAATATAGTAATGAATATAATAATGCTTTTATTATTAATAGTTTTTAATTTACCTTTTTTTGGAATTTTGTGGTTTACCTTTAGCGTTACGTTGACCTGTTTTAATAGATGTTATGTAAAATAATTAGTAATCAAATGAGAAAGTGCATCTGTACTGACAGGTTTTGAAAATATATGTTGACATAAGGGATTCCCATAAGACTCTTATAATTTGCTTTAGATACATTCCATCGGGATGATGCATATTACCAAATTTTTTTTAAAAAAAATTTTACCACTAGACGTGGTATCTTTATACTATGTAGAACAACTTATAATATGTTCTGTGCTTATACATATATATATTCTTAGTTCAGATATATTCTCGAATTGCATTATGTTTAGAAAATAGCAAGAGTGGTAAGATTTGTTCAAATCGGTAAATAACGTGATTCTATAAAAGTAACGAAGATATTTCGTCTACAGTATAGTAAACACATATTGTATCGTACTAATATGTCAACTAAAGAATAGCTTATAACAACATGTGAAATAACAAAATAAGCTTTAATGGTATAATATATTTTCTTTCAATTGAATTTTTTACATTTCAATGAGGCACCATAATCCGTGTTATTAGTTTTGTTGACACGTCTACAAATGTAGCAAATTTATCACTGTACAGCATATTCAACGACTTTACCCATTGTTATGTAACAGTAATTACATCTGTGACACCATGTAGTAAGTGTGGGAAATTATATATTCGGTACAAGACTATGTCATAAGTGAGAGCGATTAAAAGAAGACAGCGCGACTTTTTGCGTTGAAATATAGCGTTTATAATCAAAGAACCGAATTATTATGTCAAAAATGTGTTCGGTTGTTTCATTATATTATTATTATTGAATATATATGTAAGTTCCTTTTACACTTACTGCATAGTACGTGTTCTTAGTATTGTTAATGTCAGATAGGTATTTTTCGCTTGCTAGTTCTAGGAATATTTGATAAACTTATAGATGTAGTTTATAACTATATATGATATGTTTCCTAAATAAAATCATTCCTAAGGGCACTAAAAACACATCGTAACTGATAATTAATATCCCAAATTATTATATACAATAGCATTAAAAGTTTCCTGTCAAATTTAGGTTTCGCTTTAAAATAAATGCATACAATAGCATTTGCAACTTTCTGTAATAATAATGACATACACTAAACAATGCTGTTGTACTGAAACGAAGTAGATATATGTTTCCATTCATTCCCATAAGTTTCTACTATTCATTATAATATGGCTATATTATACTTTGACTACATTCCTTTAAAAAAAAGTTAAAGTTCTTCATTTTGTTCTAGAAGAAATATAACACTAAAGGATTAAGTTTTTACTGTGAAACCTGTATAAGTAGGATCTTAAGAGGTCTATAGGTATTTTTATCACTTATCTTCAACCTTTTCTTTTATATTCAACCAGTTTCCCAGATAGGCAGGTTAACATGACAGTTGTCGTATTTATAGAGGAAAGGAATTAGACTTATTATAGGATCAGTGTTTAATATTTAAGTAAGTTGGAAACGTCTGCCGTTTCCATAATAAAATATTTCATATAGACAGGATAAAACTAAAGTATGTTTAACTCCTCTGTTTATGAATGGATTTTCTTTATTTATTTTTGTGTAGTAAAAATTGGCGAACTTTAGTGTTATTAATAAAAAATTGCAAAAGTATTTTTTTTCCTTGCCAACGACGCCTTTGTTTATTTATAAGTCTCTATTCGTCATGCTTTACGATCTTACGTTTACTAATTTAAATAGTTGTACAAATTCGTATTATAATAATTTTGGAATAACTTAGTTTTTATCTTAAATATAAAAATTTCAATAATTTATGAATTAGTGTCGAATTAGTGACGATCACTTGTACCTTTTGTAGTACACTATATTTGAGAACCTGTTCTCTACTAGGCTTAGCGAGTTAATTGTATTTTAACATCGAGTGAGATATAGGCCAAACTCTAAAATCTCTACACATTAAAAAAATATATTTAGATGTCCTAGTAGACAATTGCATTATTAATATATTTATTTATTTGTCTTGAAAATCGCTTGTCGCTAGTACTTGACATCTTGTTTCAAGATCGTGCATTATATTTTGACTATTCGGTTATTATTAACATAATTCGCGTGTTAAGTTGCCAAGCGAACAGGAGTTAACCTGACAGTGTTATGTGTGTTTTTCTTTGTCATTCTGATATATTTTATAGTCGTGTCTTGTGTAAACAGAATGCTTGTTCACTATAGGTGTGAAATATTGTAAGATTTATCGGTGGTATGCATTGTTCTCGTTGGTTCGACTTTACCGTGGGGTGTGTCTGCCGTATTTGCCAAGGTTATGATATTATTATGAATTATTAATAATAGAATTCTTGATCAGTAAAGTTATTTTATATACGAAAGTGTTTGAAACTGTAGATTTTAATATATTAGTCCAGACGCATGCGCTATTTATATATGTTACAGCGTTGGAAATTCGTAGGATCATAAAACATGAAGTGATTAATGAGTATTCATGACATTGAACTTAAATAAAATAATAGAAAACTATGACCTAGTCAATGATAAAAGCCATAAAATAATATTATATAATTTAATCTAGCGTCTCGCATTATTTGTGGTGAAATTAACAGACGATAAAATTAAGTTTATACTCACAATAAAATGTGAGTGAGTTGCCGTCATAAAGTCTCGCGTTTTTTATTGGTAACTCTACGATGGCCAAAGTGACGCTTGCAGTTTGGTTAAACGGCAGTTTATGGCTATTTTGCCTCCATTAATCGCTTTACTACGCACCCGCGCCTCTACTCTACAACCCTTTGAGCTGATTTACCTACTTATATTGCTATCAGTCACAATCATCGCATTCTTATGGAAGATATATATTTCTAGTCATTGATAATTTTAATAATAATTATTCTTAAAAAGTACTTACTTTTTATAAATATATAATATTATTTTGAGGTAACATGAGTTCGTTTTAAACTTATAAAAACTAGGTGTAATTGTTAGCATTGAGATTATAAATAAAATATTGAATTCTAACAAAGCTTTTGGCAAGATACTGGGCGCCTTGTCAAGCCGCCCGCCTATGGATGGACTCGTGTAGTAAGCGCGCGTTGTGAACTGGGATAAGTTCTGCCGCCCATCGCTAGATGTCCCGAGTGGGTGCGCGCGTGTGTGCGCCGTCACACTGGCACACGCCGTTCTCACTCCGCGCTCGACCGCGCTGTTGAACGCGCGCTTCGCGTATTCTTTGCTGTCGGCCTCGTTAACACACGATACGCTCGCGACAACAATTTACTTAAAGATATTCGGCTCAACAAAATAAAAAAAAACTGTTGCGTCACCAAAACTTTACATGATAAAAACAGACTTTATCAATCATCTGTGCTACGGGTTATGTAAAAATCACATCGATAATAAATCAAAGACAGTTTTTTGTATAATATATTATGGACTTTATTTTTTCAATGTTCCAAAACAGCTTACCATATCAGTGAATGTTACATTAAAAATATAGTCGCATTTGTGCCGCAACGATTGCGATTGTTTTTTTGGAGCGTTTATAGTTTGCGGTTAAATTTCGTCCGGTCGGGTAGCTAAGCTAAATCGGGATTCGCGTTTTAATTTTCATGTGCCGTTGCGGCGTGTGGGACGCGTGTGTGCGCGGTGCGATGTGCCCGCGGCGCGCGTGAACCCGCCGGTCTCTGTCCCGATCCCCCGTGGCTTGCCCGGCCGCCACCCTGTACCCTGACAACCATGTCGGGGGCCTCGGCGCACCCTGCGACGTGGCCGCCGCGTCGCCAGCGCCCACATCCGGCCACTCCGCCGGGACGGCCTGGTGGACCATGATGAACGGGGTCGGCGGCGCGCTCTACGAGGAGCCGCACGCGTCGCCCCCCGGCGGGTCACCACCGGCAGCGCCAGCAGCTGCACCACCCTCCGCCTCCAGCGCTTCGCCCGCATCGGTGGGCTCCAACCCGCCTCAACCGCCGCTCCATATTCCGGCTAAGCGGTATGAGCCCGAGCCCGGTGTCATCAGGCACGCGCAACAGCCCTGGGGCTACCCGCCTGACGGGCCGGCCTCTTTTGAGCATCAGTATCCGAGTGCTCCCACGTACTATAATTTACCTGTCGAAAGGGAACGCAAGTCGACGCTACCTTTCTGGCCTGCTAGTAGCGGTGAATATAAACCGTATACTGATGGAGCATGTCATCAAGGTTTTTCTCAACCCTGCTGGAACTACCCATATGGAGCACCGCGCGGTGATCAACCCCTGCCATACGTCGGTGGAGAAGATCGTCGAACGACAGTCTCAGAAGCCTCAGGGTTTTCACATGAAGCATACGGTCTCCGAAACTATGCACCAGACGGAGTCTCAGGCGCGCCGTATCCGCCTCCAGGCACCCTACCCGGTTAGTATTTTTATCAAATAAGAATAATTATTATCTAAACATTCCTGAACTTATCGATCACGTTTTTTACGTCCGGTAGAGGCAACGTTCTGTTTGTAATCTCTTGGAATTATCGGTTGGCTGAAAACCAAACATAAATCAGCATGCAAACATTTTTCAAAATTTACAAACATTACAACAGTCTATACCCGAACGTAAAACGTCATGTTTAGAGAATATTAGTATGTAACTATTTTATAAAATTGTGACATATTTTTTATGTAACTTTACAGCACAAATCAGGCCAGCATAAATTGATAACTTGCTTTGTAAATAATTATTATGGGTTTGTCAACCTTGACCTGCGGTTAGGGTGCTGCTTGACGCTAGATGGCAGTACTCGTCGCACACACTTGCGGCTGCTTGCATGTGTTGAACACGCACACAAATATGAAAACTGCTCTTCTCCGAATTGTGCGTGGTGTGCGTATGAACTCGATGAACACAATCGTAAAATCTGACATTTTTTTGTCTAATCTAAGGACAGCTGATTGCTTCGAGAGCACGACATCAGTCAGACACCTGTAGCAGGCAAAATATGTATACCGTAATCGATGATTATGATAATACAAAAATATAAATGATAACGTACAATTTTGGTGTTGGTAAGTTAAATAAGTTCTGGTGAGCACCATGATTCGGAATTGTATTATCGCATCGAAAAAATAAATATAATGATGTCATTATTTTAATATAGAAATACAGGTCTAAACTCCTAACAAAGTAACATGCCTAACAAAAACATTTCATAAGTCTCTGTCGTTCACAAAACACGCCAATAAAATCGTTTATAGACCAAACAAACATTAGCATGACATTTGCATAAATTCCCATCTCGACCTCCCAATGGAAGGCATCGTACTCTTAAACCCAAAACAATTTCCCACAAACTACCATAAATTTGATGAATGAACGAAACACGTGCTACAAATGTTTAAAAACGAACCGTAAGCACCTTTTTATAGGCAATGTAAAACGGTGCTATACAACCGACAATAAATTAAAGTTTACGTAAAATAAAGCGCTAATAAAAATGTATAACTAATAAATAAACACGATACCTGCGCCTTAAGACAATAAACCGATCTTTGAGTAGTGGCAATAAACCAAATATTGCTACAATAAACACATTACAAGTTGATGAGACGATAAAAACTAGGAATCTGAGGACGGCTACCGTAGCGAGTAGTAGACTGTAGGCAGTCAGTCGGCACGCGGTGCATACGATTCTGACGGGCCGCACTTGTAGAGATACATATCACTTTTATGAATCATAAAACCTCGTCGACGTCACAGACATGCAATAATACGGGTTCCTTCCCTAAATCGCGGTAATAAGCAATAATTACTAAACTACAACCGCCGTGTCAATATGAGAGCAATAAAAAGGCTTCATTCATAAACGTTCACTGCGCTAGTTCATTTTCGATCGGCGCGTAACCATAAAGATGGGTTTATCGCGTCTCTGTTACGGGTGAGGTGTAGTTTGACATAATTTTGCGTAAAACTCACACATAATGGGTCATTAAAAACAAACAATTGTTAAAAATGTTACACGAGTGTATCGCGTCACTTTATGATTGTGTGTTTATGGCCCACCTGAGGTTGACATTGACTTTGATTTGTGCATTTATGGTTTAGTAAACGCTTTGTAGAATAACTCCGTTAGCGAGACACGTTGCATTGGTGCGTTCTGCTTTCTTGATTATCCGACACAGCCACAACTGTATTGCGATTTTATATAGGTACTATCCACGTATCTACTCAACCTTGGCATACAAGATTATAATTGTTTATATTTTTGATATAATTGAGATTATAAATTTTAGGTTTATTTGAAAATTAATGGCCACATAAAGACTTTTAAATAACCAGGGTCTTCCTAATTTAAACCTAATCATCTAATTAAAAATAAAATGTATGAATTATTTACACTGTTCTTGATAAACTTTGACTGTCCCATAATTTTTTGGAATGAATCAACCATAGAAAGAGAAATACTAGATTATATCTATGAATTAAAAATAGGGATAAAAACAAATAGCTCTTATGGAATGTGATTCGCGTTTTTGCGAGGGCCAACATTGGTAAAAAAGGTTCTTTGATAAGAACAACATGCGTTCACACAACAATTTATATATCGCTAATTAAACAAAGTTGTATAATACTTTATTTATTTTTGGGATCGCAGATTTTTGTAAATATAATTAATCTCATAAATAGTAAAATTATCTACTAGTTATGGTATCATACATAGAAATTATTAAATTATCTCTTTATAAAGTGTTTAAATATTATTTATGTAACTTAATGATGAAACAAGGTAAAAAAGGTAAAACGGAAGGGAAATATAGGTAATGATCTATAATTACCTATAATTATCTGTTAATCATTATTGGAGTTTTTTTTTAAATTATAACATCACATAAAATCAAGTTTAGTAATCATAAATAACGTAAAAAAATTGCCAGTTGTACCAAAATATTTAATTTATCCTAATTCCCCCCATATATCTGTAGGTGTAATTGTGCACTAGCAAAAATCAGTTTTATTTCCTGTTTGCACATGATTAAAATCAGGTTGAGAAGTTTTTAACATTTTAATACAATTCAATAAACATAGCATATTTAATTAATGTGCATCAATTACGATTTTTATTATATAATATATTATAGTTCATAGATGGCGTGTTTGTTGTGTATCGGTTGAGAGAGTACGAGGATACTAGCAGTGAAATATGAGGCTTTGTAACTTGCTGATTAGAAGTATCTATTATTTATTGGTATCCTTTACGACTGTGATTATATTTGAGGTTACTTATAGATAGATGAGTGCAGTAATCACTTAATCTCAGGCTAGACTGTGTTCAAACGCCAAATGGTAAAAAATATATACTACGAAACGTATATCTGTACTAATATTATAAAGAGGTAAAGTTTGTGAGTTTGTGACGTTGTAGGGGGTAATCTTAGGACCTACTGGTCCGATTTGAAAAATTATTTCAGTGTTAAATAGCTCATTTATCGAGGAAGGTTATAGGCTATATATCAGACCAATAGGAGAGCGGAGCACTAATGAAGAATGTTTCAAAATCGTTTTTTTCCCTCTTGAGAGCTTCCGCTGCGTGTTAGCTCAAAGTAACTATTCCACGCAGACGAAGTCATGGGCAGAGGCTAGTATGATATAAATTACAAATATTTCGATGTATCTTTTATACAAAAAATAAATGTAAGAAATAAGTTACATATTTATCCGATCTGTTATGTTATTTTGATATAACGAATATTGCAATTTAAAAGAGTTACTTTATATACGGGTATTTTTATTTGCTTAAAATAACTTGATACAAGAAATGAAGTGGACCCGAGGCCGGGTAGGTTTCGTTTACGATCATTCTGAATCCGCACTTTTATTGGAACTGATCGCTACTTATTCCCCCATAATTGACAACATCACGTTTATTTACGTACCCGTTTTAAACAATTCGCCTTTATTTTTATTAGCATCTAAATTTCAATCTCCGTCCATTGTATTACTTGTAAAGAATAAAATCCGTGGTAATAATAATTGATGAGTGATAATTACAACACACGTCTCTCAATTCGTTTATAAAATTTGTACTTCAATCAGTTTAAAATATGCATATTATGCCATTACCATGATAATTAAGTTCTTACTACTTAATCTACTCGAGTTTATAGTAGAATAAAGACCAAAGGGTTCTTAATATTTTTGTAAGACTAAACTATTACCATCGTTTCATAAATAAGGCTTATAACACTATACATACTTTATATATATATGATAAAGGATTTTGTTTGTATCTTGATCTACAATTAACTAAAGAAGGAAAATGAAATAACATTTAAAATAATTTGATTGATATTACGTAGGTAGGTAGGTACCTTATGTTATATTTACATTTTATGTGTTCTTAATGATAGCTTGTTAGCAAGGTTTTGTTTTGTACAAACAAATCTAATTTGTTACTAATCGTAAATCAGTTGTTAAATTACAAGGGTATAAATTTAATCCTTACCTAAATTATGAAACTGCATCAGAGCATTCATTACAATTTCCATAATAGTACTAAATTTAGATTAGTAATCAATATATAACATTCGGATAAATATGCGTTCATTTCTATTTTGTAACTTTTTTGGTAATTACGAATCACCAGGATGGTTCCTAGTTATACTGGAATTATGTAGATGGCACTATTATCGTGGCGTAGATTAATTTTATCCTACCAATTATAGGCTTCCACAACTTCTCAATATTTTTTAATTGAATATTTTTATATATATTCAACACTTAAAAATCGACTATTAGAACATATACATACAGGTTATTAGAACATATATAAAAGATGATGTTGGCAAATCTGAGATTTATAAATAAAAATAACCATTTGACAAATCATCATTTAAATTGTCAAACTTAAGCCTTATTTTATGGGAAAAACTTTTGACATTAGCTCTAATTCGCGTCTAGATGGTATTTATCAAATCAACAATTATACCAGTTACTCAATCGCCACGTAAATTAGTATGTTTAGATATTGCGATATGGAGAATAGTTACAATAACTAATAAAAAGGCGTGCTAAGCTGCGGGTACAGCTAGTTAAATATAAAATTAGAACTCGGTTTGAACTTTATTTAAATATCAAAGTAATTAAAACCTAATTAATGGTACAGAATAGTCGTAAAACTATTTACTGAAATATACAATTTAATTCAAGTTAATGAAGTAAAAGTACAATATATGTTAAAAATGAAATCTATTCGAAAGGCAAACAGTATATTTTACGAAACGTTTATTGCATTACGCTCGCGTCTGCGACATAGTTGTTGTGGTAGGGCAGTTTTATAGACCGCGCTTAGGTGACCATCCTTAGAATGATGTCCAAAATTAAAGAGTACGATAATATAAATGTTGTGAATTTGTTTGTTCTATTACAACAGAAATACTTTTTAATTTGGAATATAGTTTATTGATATTTTTGCGTTAACCTTTATCATTACATAGTATAAAATAAAATCCCCTACCGCGTCTGTCTGTTTGTCTGTTCGTGATAAACTCAAATACTATAGAAAGGATTTTCATGCGGTTTTCACCAGT
Source organism: Antheraea pernyi (assembly GCA_015888305.1). Taxonomy (NCBI): domain Eukaryota; kingdom Metazoa; phylum Arthropoda; class Insecta; order Lepidoptera; family Saturniidae; genus Antheraea; species Antheraea pernyi. The sequence continues at coordinate 95,554 of MU159001.1, forward strand.
CGATAAAGTAATTCATGGGGAACGTTTTGGTATATAATTTGTCGAGGATTTATTTTTAATCAGAGGGGGACGATGTCTGCCGGGCCCGCTAGTTACTATTATAAATTATTCGTACTTTTTATTCATATAGAAACACAAAGTATGCTATGTACAATTTAAACTTTAATATAAAATAGAATAGCGCATATTTTTGAGTAGGAATTTTAAGTTGTTAGGGTCAGTTTCTAAAGTTATCACTGTGAGTTTTGTAATTCAATCTGGTATTAAAATTGATTGACAAAAGCGTAATTGTATATTCGATCTAAATATTATTCCAGTCGGCACGACACACTCGCAGATGTAACTCTTGGCTTACGACACCGGCTCAAGCATTCATCCGCTAGACAATGAAGCATCTATTTCGCAATGCTTACACGAGTACCGTTTTGAATAATAGGAAATGGTGCAGTGTATTGCACGCGTCGAATGTCGAGAAGGTCGCGGGTTGCATACAAAGTTTATTGTCGGTGATCTCATCAAAAGGACCGAACACATCAATCGAAGTATGTGAAGCTTCTAACGCACCGTGCTCCGGTCCGCAATTGTTTCTGTGAACTCAGCCTAGTAATTGCTAGTTAAAACGTGGCATCTAGGCTGGAATGCTCTTAATTCGACATAATTGACCAGCTGCATCTTACCGCTAAAGAAAGTTATGGTCGTCATTAAATTTAATCTCACGTTTATCCTAACTACGATAACATACACAATATAGTCTTTGTAGACACATATAGTTTTGCAGCTTTGCCAACAGAAATTTCGCACTCAACGCTCGACTAGGACAGAAGTAATAATTCTATCATTATCTGAAACGTGTACCCATGTTCTGATCCAATTTTATCCACGTATTATTTAGGTATTCGATATAAACTGACATTTGCTCTTTAATTTTATGCAGGTTCCCTGTCGATGTCTGTGGGCGTCGGCGTCGGGTGTGGATCCTCGAACCCGCTGGATTGGACAGGCCAAGTGACGGTGCGCAAAAAACGCAAACCCTATTCAAAATTCCAAACGCTCGAACTGGAAAAGGAGTTCCTTTTTAATGCTTATGTATCCAAACAGAAGAGGTGGGAACTCGCGCGAAATCTAAATCTGACGGAGAGGCAGGTGAAGATATGGTTCCAAAATAGACGGATGAAGAACAAGAAGAACTCGCAGCGGCAAGCGGCTCAGGCGGCGCAGAACAACAATAACAACTCGAACGCTAACAATCATAACCACCACGCCGGGCATCATCACGCTCCGCATCACGTTGCACTGCACCACCCTCCGCCCGCGAAACATCATCAGTGACCCGCGTCTTTCTCTGGGACTTATCCTCTTCATCACGGTATAGCTAGTTAAATACCACGAAACGGAAAGGAAAAGTTCCATAGGACTCAAGTGTGGAATGTGGTCGTACTTAAAAGCAGGATTTTAATCACGTCCAATGTTTGTTACCCAATAGACTAGAGGAACGTTGTATTCATTGTACCGTTTCGTATTTAGTGTGGACGTTACTGTGTTGGCGCAGCCGCACCTGGCGCGTTTCGAGTCCCAGAGAATCTCATACTACGATAATATAATGTATTGTCGATTTGTGTATAGTATTAATTACGAAAATATGTTCTGTAATTTTAACAAGACTAAGTAAATGAGTAGATAACGATTCCTGATATGAATAATATCTAGTAATAATGCTAATTATGTATTTGAAATTGATATAAGTACGATATACAGAATATTAAAGACGTCACCGATGATTTATAGTTTCTAGATAGTTTATTGAAAATAAATTTTTGTAATGAATAATTTGTGAGACTGCTTCTTGTTGTATTCGTATCGCTGTTCAGTGGGTGGACTAGTTGTAATCAGTTATCTTTTATTTTCGTTACCAAATTGTTGAATAACTCGGGTTGCTTTGGTGGCAGTTATAGATATTACATGGAAAGTGTATAATATTTTATCTTATTATAGAAATCATTAAAAGCAGCCCTTATAGCTACGTATTTACCTATTACTATGAAAGGACGCATTACATTTTTCTTATTAAAGTATAAATAAAATTAAGCGATAGTAATTGCAAGAAGATCAAATATTTATTACTGTTTAATTTCTTATCGCATAATTCGTAAATTTGTTATTTAAATTATGGATTTTTGACAAAGCTTTAACTCGGTTCCAGTAGAATTATTCATTAAGTTACTGTTATGACTTTTTTTTAATATTGACGTTGGTGTTATAAGCAATTAGGTAATATGGGCGAGTGCATTAATATTCTCCTCCATTATCCTATATATACTGTTCGCTTTAGCCTGTCTATTATTACTTTTTATTTTTGTTTTAGTTGAATATTTTATTATTTATTTATACACGATTATAATTGCACTCAGCGACATCATTGTTTCTTGACTTTTCGTTACATCGAACTATTTTTACGCTTTATAAATGTTGATGACTATATAATTGAATTATAATTTTGTATATTATTATTTAATTTATCTAGATGTGGTAATAAATTCATCCCAGTTTCATAACGACACCTTTATAATATTTAACTACCTACCTACCTATTTTATATCTATGTACCTAATAAATGTTTTATCGTAAACTTAGTAGTTTACTTAAATCTATTACATTATAACTGTATTGTCCCATAATTATGATAGTTTATAAAATTAGATGTTTTGTACATTATGGCGGCCTCGTCTAGGTAACCGAATTTCTATAAATGAATGCAGTCGCATTCTGCTTAGACGATCGATTGTTTTATAATTGAAAAAATAATCGAGTTTAATAAAACCGTAGAGTTTCTGCAATTACAATTTTAATTTTACATAAATACTTATTTGTAAAACAATCTAAATATAATCTGACTGTAATTAAATCTTTATGAATCGGTAAAGTACTTATATAATTGAATTGGGATAGTATTTTCACAGAATAGACTAATTAAGCTTTTCAAATAAAATTCTTCCTCGAATCGCTTTCTATATTATGGATCGTATATTGAATAATTTCAATAATCGCTACATTTAGTACAATACTTACCTAAACTATATTATAATTAAAAGGTCTCGTAATTATGTATTACTACTGTACAGATAAATTAATGTAGTAGTTAATCATGGCAGAAAATGTGAGGTTTTGTTAAGTATAATAATGTATAATTAAAAAATGAATGTGCTCTCGACAGTTTTAATGACGAATTTAGAAAAAAATGTATGAAAGGGGGAAAAAATTAAATACTTCGTCGTGTCTTGGTTATTTTTTCTTTTGCACCCTTTTGATTTCCATTACATCATTTAGAGTTTAGAACAAAACGAAAACCAACAGGTACGTATATTAGAGCATAAATTATAGAGAAGTTTTCGATAAAATAAGTAACTGAGAATACATAATAATTAAGTATACCTTGGTAATAATAATCAATTAATGAAATAAATTCATTGTACAAAAATTCATTAACACGTTACATTTATACACTCAGCTCATTTACACAGCTCTTTAATGCTGACTAAGATATTAGTAATAGCATTTTTCCTTCCTAGATATTACTATGGTTAGAATATAAATTACATATATTTACCATAAATTAAATATACAATCTATGAATAGTCAATGAATAAGATTCAAACTAATTTAAATTTCTATTGCTTCACCAATTACCGTAATAAATAATTGTCAATTAATAAACTTATAAGTACCTTTGTTAATACCCAGTTAATAAGTACCTCTGCTTAGGGAGAAATTGTTTCCCAATAGCAGTTACTGTAGAAGGTTATGGTTAACTTAATTAGATAATAATAATCATGGTAGCAGCATCGTGTAGATTATATAGAAACGAATAACAGTTTCTCACTGTTATATCGTCTATGTAGTGTCCAGTGTATATAACTTTCATATCTAACGTTGGTAAATGAATATAATTGATTAATATACCTTTTTAAATAATTTAAATTGTTGTAATTACCAGTCCTAAATGAGCTAACATTTTTTAATTTTATTACACATAGTTTGATCACAGTCGTAAAGAAATACAAGGACTTATATGCTGTTTATGATGTTCTCCTTCAGTGAAAACTTAGGTTCGTCAGACGACACGAAACCACGTTATAGTGGAATCCAAGCGTGCTACTACTGAACCTTTATGGTAAGTGTGGGATAGTCGCCCCCTATTTTGAAATCTATAAAAATACATAAATTTAATCAGATTTTTTAAAATGATGAAAACCATGCTTTGTTGCTACTATGAGATTAAGAGTAATGTACCGAAACGAGGATAAATGCTCATTATACGTGTTCGATGTCTCGATGCCTTCTTGCCCGTAAGGAGACGTAGCATTGGGGATCTATTAAAGAAAATTTAATGAAATATGTGTTATGTTATTATTTTAATAATAATAATTCAATAGCTACAAATTTTACTTCAAACTATGTTTACAATTATAAATTTTCACTACAACAATATCGCAATACTCACCACATATTTCTATTTTATATGAATTATTTGCATATCGTATCCAATCTAAAGTTAATTCGGTATGTTCTTACTCTCCGAATCTCATATCTACGGGAAATTTCGTTGTTGCAATTAATATCCCCGATGTTTTACCGAAGGCAACCAGAAAGGGTCTGATGTATGATTTCAGTTGTGTCAACACGCTTCGGACTTATTTCAGCAATTAAAAAAATAAAGACTGGATAATATTCATTTAAGCTTCAGTTAATAACATGAGGGAGCGATACTTTAAAAGGCATCTATGATCAAGCAAAATCGAGTCATCTATATTTTTACATAAGCTTAGATGTCTTTTTTAGAAATAATTAAATAGAATTTTCAAATATTTTTCGATGAATAATATTGAAACAATACCTACTCTTGTAAATAACAATAAAATAAAACGAACTTACCTTAGTACCTAAATAGAAAGTTACATGCTTCCGTAAAATTGTTTAATTTCTAATTCGTGATGTTCGTAGGCAGTCATTGAATTTTATTGATAACTCAAAACAAGCTCCTTTCACCTTGGTAAGCGCTCACATATTGCTGGAATACAAGATTTACTTTCTCTACAAGCTCTTGGGTTATATTATGTTTGGAAGTTTCATTATAAATTATAAGGCATCTATTCCCTAGGGCAATTATTGCAAATTTACCCTATCAATTTATCTACGTACATTACATATGAAGGAACCACAATTGGTAATATGTAAGCTTATTAAGAAACCTTGCAACGTATCCTGGGTGGCATTGTTTAAAAAACAGGTCAGGGACTACTTCCATTCATCATCTAACACGCAACTAGCTTTTAACACGCTCGACAATATTGTTCAATAACACTAGTTTCATCATTATATTTTCTTTTAATGAAAGATTTAAAAAATAAGAGTTAATTGACAACTTTACAATATTTGAATCTATGTCAATAGATTATTTGCATATTTTACAAGTGGGTTGGTTATAATAGCTTTGAAATCATTATTATATCCTTGAATATTATTAAAATAGTTACAATATAAGTAATAAACTAGTTTCTAAAGCCACATAATAAAAAAGACAAAATATTTTTATCAAAATGTTCCGAATGTTTCTAGATCGCATATAGATATCGCATATATTCAGGAGACTCATTTGGTCGATTAATAATGACAGAAATAACAGTTTACAAATAAAGTTCACCGGTGATTAATGTTTATCTTTTTAGTAACTAATATACGTAGTAATTTTTAAAATAGCAATATTTTATTTGATTATTACCTAAAACGAAATTATTAGAATCAAGGCAACCATTAAGAAATACTATAAAAAGGATTCTTTTCGTATTTAAATTAGTAATGGGTAAATACTATAATACAACTTACAATGTTATTTATATTGGATTGGATCAAAAAATAACAATTATGAAATATTCTCAGCTATACAAACTCCATAGTAAAAACGAAGTAATATAAATACAAACTAAGTGCGAGTAAAATTCCTACTTATGTAGTTTTCATAGTATGCGTAGCAAAGGGCATATTTTGAAAATATTTATTACCTATTGAAAAAAAGGTTTATATCTAAAGTTGCTTATTAATGGATTTTACCATCCACCATGGATTTTAGAAACGAAATTATAAATCTGTGTTTTCTAATTACACAAAGGAATAAATACGTCATAATAATAATGAGATAATTTTATTAATAAAATCAATTCTTACTAGTATGTGTACTACAAAGACCACTTCATTATTTCGAAAAAGCGCAAATATATTAGAATAACAAAAGAGTATGCAGAAGACTTATACAATCCTGTAACTTGATCCGATACAATCCTATAACTCCGAACGATATTAAGACTCGATATTGGATGTACATATAAATAATAACAAACATCTATGGAGTCACTAGTATAGCTTCATAGTTATACATAAGAACGAACTCCAAATGAGTGAGTAGTCCGGTGAAGCTGTGAAGACCCTGCCGGGTCAATAGCGTAGTCAGTTCGAGAAAAAAAAACCAAATGAGTACAATAAAATATATCTGAAGAAATTGGGATAGAGTTTAGGAAAATTTTAACCGAATCCAATGTGACAATTAATAGGTTATTTGGATTAGTTATAGTACATGTTAGATTGCAATTCATAGAAAAGTACTATTAACCCAAAGAATAGGCTTGATCTATATATTATATTTCTGCTATTGGGTATTTCTTCCAATTTTAGACAAATGTTATACATATTAATAAAATTAAAATGTCCGGGTTAATCTCAGAAATGTGTGAACTGATTTTAACTTGACTTTTGCCGACACATAGAAAAATACTCAGATTATTATTTAGCTTTTACATGGGGGATAAGCAATAACAAAATATTTATAGAATTTAAAAGATACAATAGAAAATTGGTAACAGTGCTCAACAGGGGTTATACCAAAATTATAGATAAATAATAGATAAATAAAAGACACCTCCTTCACTTTAAGTAAGTGGTTTCCATGTAAAGCCGAAGGTATTTTCACGATCAAGAAGTTAATAAATAAATACGAGGACTTAATTTCACATAAGAATATTTAATTCTTCGGTAAAACTAGCATGTAGCAACTAGACAGATACGTATTTTAATTTTAAAAACAGATACACAGATCTCACGATTATGATCTTCTTTGGGCTTTATAAATAGGATTTACTAACACTGCGTAACGAGGTCTATTTTAATTGGTTATAGGCTTTGGAGTTTGATAACAATCTCAAGCAAGAAGGTAAACATACTAAGCCTGAAGAAAACCGGCACTTATGTACAGACTCTCAAGTATTTGAATAAAAATTTTAAACCTAAGAACGGTAGCTATCCAGGTGGGCCTTAGAAAAAGTCTTACTACCATGCTGAAATTTCGTCACGTTATTTCCCTTCACCAAAAGCCCAAACACATTGTAGGTATTCAATTACGTTGATTGATACAGTGCCCAAATATCCTAACACTGTATCATCCTTTCTTCAAATAAAGTAAAAATTATGATATACGAGTATATGTATGTATTTACTAGGATTTTATTAGCCCGTGGTTTCGCTCGTGTTAATATAGAGTTATTTGATCTTACAATACCTTTTCTTGGACAAAGATTACCCTATATATTTTCTTTACCTTTAACAACACGTATACAATATTTCACGATGATCACCTGATTTAAGAGAGAGACGTGAAAGTGTAACAAAAAAATTTCACATTTACGTTTATATTATTAGTTAGGATGTTCAATGGTGGAAGAAAAATTCTCAATGCGAAAATAGGCAATATCAAAGAATATTAATATGTTGTTTATTAGTATAGTAGGACCATAAGTACGTATTTATGTAAGTAATTATGCATGTACGTATATTTATGTTATATATGTATTTATTTTATTATAATAGTGTATACATGTATATATTTATTTATCCATTTTATTCTGTTTTGGTATATAGGCATTACATAGTGCCCTCGCTGAAGCTATTACTGGTTTCAGTGTGAATGGGTCGGGTACCACCCTCTCACAGAAAACCAACGTGAACTAACAGTGCTTGCATAGTTGTTTCGTGTGGTTAGTAAGAGCGCCGGAGGCCCACCTTCCTTTCTTTTCCCCCTTTGCCCTTCCTCCTTACCTTCCTCTCCCCTAACATAGGTTGGCAACGCACTTGCGACTCCCCTCTTTGTAGCAAGTGTGTATGGACGGTGGTAATCACTTAACATCAGGTGACCCATATGTTCGTTTGCCTCCTATAGTAAAAAAAAAAATCTTACAAAAGTTTTTGATTAACATCAATTCCGCTGGTTAGCTGGAAGAAAATACCTCATGGCATTAAGCTCGCCAGTGTACAAATCAAAAGTGCAATAAAGAATTCATTAATTCATTCATAAGTTGAATCATATATTTATTTTATGAAGTAGCGAATAAGCGAGGTGTCCACTAGATATTTAATTCAGTTCAATTGCTGCCTCCTTAAGTTATGGCCAATCAATCTCAAAATATAGTAGTTTTGAAGTCAGTTAGAATAGATTGGACACTCCTGAGCATTGAATTAGGATATCTCACAACCACACCATTCATATTAGAATACAGTAGTGCATGTTAGCGGCAGGAATAGATGGAACAGTTATGCTTCCAGAGTCGTAATTTGCACGTCTTCTTCATCGTGGCATGTCTTTAAGGTAAGAAGCTGGTTGTTAAATATCAATTTACTTGTATATTTAAATTAAAAATACAACTTCATATGTAACTAGAGTTTAATCTAAGGTTATAAATAAAATTGTTTTGATTTTTACGATTAATGTTCGGAGAAGTTGAATCCATTTTTACAAACTCTTACCGACGAATACAGTTGCCAAGTAAAATTTTAACAAAAGTCACGTTGAATTATTATTGACTTGTTAATTAGAATGGTGAGCGACTTTCGTCGCCTATGGAGAACTGCAACAACAAAGGTATACCTGTCATGCTACTGACATTGTAGAACGTTTTTCAGTTCTATGTCGCCAGTTTAGTGGACAGCCCTAATGTAGTATTCGATTGGAATGTTCTAGAGAATCGTAGTGTTGATATCATTTTATTAGGTTTTAAGATGTAGGGATGAGCAACTATTTAACAAGGAACCTGTCAAAGTCACCTCACACTTAACCCATGTAATTCTCAGAAATATAAAACATTTTTATCACAACTAATTCCGTGTTCAATGAAACTTCTTATGGAGGGGTTTTGAAATTTTGATCGGAAACATTTTTGTGTGATGAAAAGTGGTTGAGTTAACACTGGGTCGGGTAGGGAGTTTAAAACACCGGTTTTCGTTCAATCGCCGAAGTTAAGCAATGTCGAGCGCGGTCAGTACTTGAATGGATGGACCGTTTTGGGAGACCGCACATAGTTTTACCGCATTCTGTTGTATTTTTTAAATTAAAATTATTAGCTGTAATACAGGAATTTCGCTTCTATCGTGTGTTTTAACGACACTACTGTTTTTTATTTATTAATAAGAATAATTATTTATATTAATGTAATTGTGAACTTCGAGCGAGATACAAGGAAAACCAAATACATTTGAAGAGATAATATAGAGTTATACTGTTATTTAACAAATTTCTGGTATATATTGAGATATATAACAGTGACCCTATGTATAACACTGTTTTAAACACCGTGAGCTTAATTACCAAGGATTTGTAATGAAATATAACTTTCTATTATGAATAAATTACAAAGTAATATTGATATTTTTATAATAACTGTTGTAGGTAAAATCATTGTGATACAATGTGTAAACGCAGCGGTATGCACCTACAACGTGTCCGCTACGTGGCCTTACCGGTTATTCTGTAGTTGGCCACCTCCTCGTCGATTAGCATATAAATGAACCGATTCGAGACAACTTCATATTACACCACCACTTTAACAAAATCCCCACAACAATGAACCGTTTATGAGTTTTAAAGTTCAAATAATCTGGACGCATTACCGGCTTAAATGTGGGACGCATTCCTATTGGTCAATTTTAAAATGTAACCGTGATTCTTAAAACGTTCTCACTGTTCGTGCATTCGATAATTACGATAAAATATCGAATTTATTTTATAGTTTGTAAGGTAGAGCCTGTTTATTTAGTACTCATAGCAATAATATGACGGCAACAATGTATCTATACCTACGAGTACAGGGTACATATATATCTATTATTAATGGGAGTGAATAGGTTATTCACCACATAAAGATTAATTTGTGATGAACAAATCAATAATACAAGAACAGCTTTAACGACAAAGTAGGTGAATTATGAGAAAAATGCTATTCAAAATTATGATGTTTTTGCCTACTTTAACTTTGTGTATGCCTTTTATTTTATATAAAAACTAGCGGGCCCGGCAGACGTAGTCCCGCCCTGATTAAAAACAAATCCTTTACAAATTATATACCAAAACGTTCCCCATGAATCCTATTATCCACTGGTGAAAAACCGCATGAAAATCCGTTCAGTAGTTTTTGAGTTTATCACGAACAGACAGACAGACAGACAGACGCGGTAGGGGACTTTATTTTATACTATATAATAAATAAATATAATGATAATAGAATTCTCTTATGTATAATATGATCTATACTAGTCAATATAATAAATTGGTTATTATTGAACTTTCGGAATACCTAAAGCCTGAATTACTTTCGAAGTGGTTTAATTTACTCTTAAATCAATCACTGTTTTAAACGTTGATATCTATATTTGATCTCGGTTTATTAGTTGTTACTCTGAAATTTACAGATTTATGCGTCCATATCTCCAGAATAACAAATATTTTTATGCTTAATAATCACTAGCTGTGCCCGCGACTTCGTCCACATAGAACCTGGTACAAACAATGACTAATAAAGTCATCTGAACGTATTTAATCCATTTGCTTATTTACTTTCCTCTCATACTTAAGTCGCGGCGCCATTAAAATTAAAACAACTTTTGATAGAGTTTACCGATTTTAATGAAATAAAGACTAAGTTACTCCCGAGGAAATGCTTTATGAGGTTTTATTGTGAACACAGTACTTTAGCAGTGATGCGTGTTCATACAAACAGACAGACAGACATTTCTAAAAATGAATGAAATGTATTCTATTATTTCTAGACACATGCTACAATTTTTTTCACGAAATCGAAAAAGTACAGACACTTTGGATTTACATTCTAATTATATGTATAGATTTGTTATACAACATTGATTGTGTAGCAGAAAAAAAAACAAATTTTTGAATGTGAAAAGCCATAAATACCTTATATGTTTTGAAACCTCTGCAACTTTATAATTAAACTTCAAGGTTATCTATACTGGGAAATAGAAACAAAATTTACATTATTTTTAAGTATAAATTGGTTCCAGGATAGTAAAATTGTTTTTATAATTTTTAGTAACGTTAAAAATTAGCGATACCCAGGTACTTATTTGGACATTAGCGCGGTAACTGATTTTACTCGAGACTTCGTGCCAATAATTCACGGTGATTAAACTACATTTGGGTGTTTTTGGGTGTTGATTATGGCCTAGAGCTTGGAAGAATTATGATAAACGGCGTATAGAAAGTCGACATTTCATCCACATTGTTAATTTACATATTTGGGCTTTTAATATTGTATTGTATGTATACTCCAACAAGCTATACAGTCTACTTAAAAAAATTGAGAATTTATTTTATAAGCACTGTTGAATTTCAATTTGTTCCTTCTGTAATCGGTAAAATGTGACTTTTATGAAAGTACTTATATGTAAGTAAAAATCACTATATTTTTTTTAGCTAGACGTTACTCGCGTTTTTCCAAAAAAATCAATGTAGTTTTCACATATTTTGTCTGAAATAATTCGTCATTTCGTCATTATTGTTTAACCCGTGCAATATTATTCCTTTTTATAAACTGGCGTTGTTAATTTTTTTATTATAACTCAATAGCAACCATGGAGAAACTACCAATCTGCCAGTAAAAAAATCATTAAAATCTATTAAAACGCATCATTTTTATTTATAAGCAGATATAACATATTCAATTTTTTGTCAAAAAACACTCAAATAAATAAAATATTTAAAAACATAATATCGCTTAAAATAAACTGAACCTGTCCAATACACAAAAATATAATTATAAGTTCAAACCACACAGTGGCGTCCATATTAACATTTTATAATGACACTTTCGTACCTAATTGTGTACTGGAATATTTGAGTGTGTAAAAGAGGTGAACATTCGAAGGTAAGATAAAATGAACATACAGACCAAAGTTAAAAAGACCTAAACCGATCTCTATCGACCGTTTCAAAATTTATGCCCATTTATTTTAAGTAAAACCAAAATGTACTTCAATTTTTATATTCACTTTGAGGATAAGCTTGCAAAGAGTTTAAATAAAAAAGTTATTTTATTCATTTCGTAAAATTTTTGCAGTTATGTTTTTGAATACATAATATAAAGTTATTGCACTTTATATTAGCATATATGTTAATAATATTTAAATGGGTTTAGGATGCGTACCTACTTACCAACATTTAAATCAAACTCTACTCTCTACTACTACTCAACTTTTATATGAACTATTTGTTATTTATAGTTACAATGTTATCAATTTAGGCTTGTTTTCGTTACTATTTACCATCTAATATAGATCATCATCATCTTCTTACCCTTATCCCAACTAAGTAGGGTCGGCACAACATGTTTTCCTTTTCCACGCTCGCCTATCAGATGTCATCTCAGTCAACACACCTTTTACACACATATCATTTTTCACACAATCCATCCATCCTTTTTGCGGTCTTCCTCTACTCTTATATCCATCGACCGTCATACTCAAAGCTTTTCTAGTTACATGGTCTTCATCTCTCCTCATAACATGCCCATACCATGCTAACCTATTACTCCTTAACTTGTCTGTTACTGGTGCTATTTTCAAACTTCCTCTGATATATTCATTCCTAATCTTATCCATTCTAGTTACACCACACATCCACCTTAACATTCGCATCTCTGCCACATGTAGTTTTCTCTCATCCGTCTCTCTAGTCGCCCAGCACTCAGATGCGTACAACATTACTGGTCTTATAATAGTAATATATAACCATCTAATATAGATGTAGCAATTATAAATAATATGGTTAAATTGTTTATTTTAGATGGGTATGAATGTTTTATTCACTATTAGTTATCTATCTTGTTTCTACCTATATAACTATATAAAAATAGATGTTTGTATGTCTAAAACCGATACACAATAATACCGTAAAGATAAAAATGATAATTATTGTAAAGCAAGTTGGCAGTACGAAAATTATTCTATTGTTAAGTGTTAAATATTTACCATCTTGTAAATATGCATCAAGTTTTGGTATAATCACAGAACCTTAAAAACGTTAAAAAATATATTTCTTATACACGAATGTACCCAAAGAATATTTAAAAGCTTTGAGAGGATAATATATATCGATACTAAGAGTGTTCTCTTTAATGTCTGGAATAAAAAAGAAACACCAAGATAATATGAATAGGTAGAAATCTATATTATCATATTCAGGTGACCCTATCAACATTTAAAAAAAAATCATCAAAACCGGGAAACCCGTTTACGAAACGAATTACGAATACAGGCGCGCCGGAATAGTATTTATAAAGAAGATATATTCGACATTGAAAACGGAAAAAAGTATGGTGGCATTTTAAAGAAGAGTCTAGTAAACACATACACATAAGGGACACATAAGGGAAATTGAAGAGTTTGTAACCGTTTGTCAGATAATGTAATTATGCAGCGAACGTTTCGGGACACCTCGGTTCACTCTACGTAATTGAGTGCGCCCTCCCTACCTCTAGCTCGCTATTAGGCAAATCGAATCACATCCCTCCCTCACACCCGCCTCCGGATGAATATGTGAACGAGTTTCCTGTTGGCGCTCAACCAAGGATTCAATTTGTCCGTTGTAAATAAAACGCTCAAAGTTACTACGTCTAATCACAAGCCAGTCTATTGGCACATTTAGAATAGAAAGTTTTAATATGTTTCAATAATGACGTTCATTATTATATGAACATAAATAAAATAACATAACATCTAGAATATATAGTAAGCACACAGACAAACATTTGGTATTAAATCTATCGAGATATTCCAATTCTAAATTTACTAAACTAATTATTTACTACAAAGATATGTCGTATAAAGTCTTAATTAAATAACCAACGACATCAAGCCTAGATTTTTTGTTCAAAGCTCTATATTGCCATCGTTTCGCGCTAATATTATCATTTTGGCTCGACAAGCTGACTAAACGGCGTCTTACCTTGCGAAAGGAACTTTCCCTGCAAAAGTATAGTCACACACTGCTCTTACTATTATAATCCTAAAGGCAAAAGCAGTGGTGTTAATTGTATTAAACTGTAGGGGAAATAGTAACAACGAACTCTAGGTTTGGTCTTGTATTTACTCTACTGCGACTACGCCTCGCGTAGCAAAATGATTAGGTAAGCCGCATCTATGATCCGCATGCTACGACAATACTACATTCATTCATAATATTTTATTCTAAAACGTTAGCTAATCTCATCAACGATAACATCCGATAATTCTTTGAACTTGTCAACCAAACGTCAGTTCATGCAGTAACTCGCTATGACGCGTAGAGCATACTTATATTCGATCCGGATGTTTGTTTGTGTAGCGAATAATAAAAGTATTGGAACTGCAAAAATATCACTCTGCCCATTTTCTCATATAATTCCATCCCTTTCGTCGACGAAGCGGTCGGCACGTCCGGGGGCCATAACGTCGTTTGATGTTCTGCTCTCCAATGCTGGTACAGACGATATAAAGCAAGATGTACGGCTGCGCTCTGGGCGACGCCTATATTTCCTAAACAACTTTCGGGGTTATAATATTGTACGACGTGGCTTTGTACGGGCGTTACATAAACGTGCTTAATTTAGTTTTTTTTTATTATTAAACAAAAGTCATTATTTTATTCCGTATCTTGTTCAGGTAAGTTTTTTGAACGTTTTAAACCTCTTTATTATATCTATAATTGATTGAAATAAAACTTTTACGATTTTGGATATGTACTTGGAGCCTAAGTAGGTTATTTTTTTGGTGGTTTTCCTCATTTACGCATATTAAATATGTCCTTAGTTTATGAAATTGGTACAAATATCAAAACAATTATCATTATTTATGAACACATCTTTATTCATACCTATATAAATTTATATTTTACGAATACATATATATGCAGAAACCCTAAATATGTCGACTTAAGAGATAAGCTGATTATTTTGTTGCATTTATTACTTCAATGTTCCAAAGGTTCTGTAACATCCAACAAGTTTTGTGATATTCAGTAATACTATAAAAATACTATATTAATATTACCATATTTTATATAATTCATTATATCAAAATGCTTTAAATTTACAAAAATCGTTTATATTTAATGATTTGTTTATACAATAAAGTTATCAAAGTGATCTGATTACAGAAGTATTAATTAAAATAAAATCGAAATGTATATAAAAATAATAAATTAATACATAAATGCAAATTTAATCAGTTCCCACCACACGACAAGGTCATCGCGTATAAAAATATGCAACACGGCAGCAGCACGCTACGTAGCGGATACCGATTCTATCAACAACCCATAAACCGCAACCTTTCTTTGTCTCGCTTCTTAATACTATCGCTGCGCTGAGCGAGATAGAAATCTACGAGTTTAATGGGCCGTTACGCGAGAAAAAATCAGTCCGCATTCGCGAGCGTAGATACGCGAGTGATAGTGGTAAGACGGAAGGACATGTCGGTGGATTGTACACCAAGGGCGATGTTGGTCGGTAGCACGCGGTCGCGACTTGTTGCCGCACGAATGACAGCGGTGTACAAACCACGTGAGTACATACACTAATAACTAACTAACAAATTAAAATTGTAAATATATTATGTAAATTTCATAATTCGTGAAAATTATTGTTCATGTTAATTTTAAGTATTGAATAAATAACTCGTTTAATTGGCATATGGATGCTCACTTTCGGCTGCAATACGTCGACACTCGAGGCTGTACTGTGTTATACTGGCTTGCAACTAAACACCGAGCCGCCCTGTCAACCGGTTCCACGCGTCCAGATAACCTCTCCTTTGATGTATGATTGTTATGGTCACTGTTTTATTGACTCACGTTAGAAGTATTCAGTTACATGGTAGTAAATATTGATTAGATTTGTGTATGAGTTCAACAGCCTTGCAATATGAGACGAGATAAGTTTTATATATGTATAATTTATTTACATTAGATATGTTATATAATAACTATTAGATACCGCTATATACATATATACATAGTTGTTTATTGTGTATTTATGTTGTACAGCGTCTTACTAAGCATCTAGATATAACCAGTATATAAGTTAATGGTACATAGTGAGGAATATATTATCTGATAGTTGCTTTATGCCGCCACGTTTTTGAGTGATAGGACAACGACTGGATTAATTTTTAAATATATAGTGTCTCAAAAATGAAACGCTGTCTCTAACTTATAAGTAATTAACTTATAAATAGTGAAAGTCTTACTTTTGGTCATATGCCAAGTACCTACAAGTAGCTCGAGGCATTCAAACGAAATAAAAAAAAAAGTATGATATTGAAATTGACGAATTATTGTTACTACATTGTGTGGATATAATTTTGAAAGGCTTGAATTTAAAAATAACAGAAATTACTATCTACAAATTATGTTTCTTTCTTGATAAACTTGTAAAATACTCAACGTGCGACATATTTTATTCAGTAAAGATTAAGAAATCATATATTTAGGGATTAACAGCCGCCCTAGTTGTACTATAAACCATGTCACGTTCTGATACCAGCTGATCTATGTCCAGTAACCAGAGTCTGGAGTAACGAGCTGGATCTATCGCATTATGATATTAGCTTGAATACAAGTAACAGTTGAGAGGCTTGGCTGTCGGTAAGATATAAATGACCAGCAATGGATTGCGTATCTTTCGTTGGTGACCGTTACTTTCAGATTGTTCTATGGTTATCATAGTAGTTATTAATTTTGTTTAAAGTGCATCAATGCAGGATTCATTTAAAGCGTTGTCGATTTAGTAAGATTTTATGTATGTGCCATCGCTTGTACAAGGAATTAAGTTTTGCTTGATTGATATGTGAAGTTTTTACTATACAATCACCCGTATTATAACATACTCACATACCTCTTTTCAGTTCTTTGATCATATCGATCTCCTCATAGTCCACTGAGATTATCTAACGTTGGGTGATGTTATCAATTCAGTATATAAAGTTAATTTGAAAAATAAATACTAGAAAGAAAGAAAAGAAAGGAAGAAATACTTTATTGTTGAAACAATCATATAATTAAATTAAATTACCCAAACTAATTACACAGAAACAAAAAAAAACATTTTAAAAATGAAAAATAGATGTCCAACAATTGGCTAACCCATTCAGCAAAAATCTGCAACAAGTAAGTAGTACTGCAGCGCTGATTTTTTTATGTTTACTAATTATTATTCGTATTTTCATATCATAGAACGCAAACGAACAGGCGGGTCACCTGATGTTAAGTGATCACCAGCGTCCATAGACACTTGCAACATCAGTAGAGTCGCAATCGTCATTTTACAACAGATTATATTGGGTCAAACGCTAAAATCTACAAAGGTTAAAAAAACGAGTGTCCTTTAGACCACACGACTGAAGTACAACTTCTTTAGCTCCATCTAATAATATATGCATATATTAATTTTCTGCAAATATTTAAATTTATTATGGGTTTTCATCGATAATGCGAAACGTAAATCTCTCTCTTTCTATCTTCATTAACTTATATCTCTCTCTCAACTTCCGTTCGCCTCACCCGATCACACGTTTTCGTAACGCTCTCGTCACTCATTCACCAGCTTACTCTCCAAGTCAAGCGTGCGTAAAGAAGTTATACTTCAAACATCAAAATAATAGTGATAACGGTATAATACATCACATTCATTGTTTATATTCGAACAGATAATAAACTATTTAAGACAATTCACATTTATAGCCGCTTTCACAAAATTATCATTACAACACAAATCGAAGGCAGTTTGGAAACAATTTCTTCTGAGATATTGGAAAGGGTTAGTGTGTCCTTCTTTGTATCGAAACTTATTTGCATAAAAATGTCATTCAGTCTCCGAACCTCACTCACTGCAGCCTCGGTAAGATGAGTAGGTATAGACGATATTAGTACTTCGTTGTATGGTTATATTTTTAAAATAATGGTTAATAAGTCTATACATTTTATGTTTTCACACAACATTTTGTAGTCTATGTTGAAGAAAAGTATATATTGAACTAGACACCTGGTATAATATAGCTATAAGAAACATTACAGACATTGACTACGGAAAACCTAATATAAATGGTATTGTTAGTCTGATTTTTTATATTAATATTCCCATTGTCTGAGTTTGAAATTGCATCCACTTTGAGATATTACTATAAAACTGGATACACGAGTATTCGAAACATAAACTAAATTAGATATATAAAAAGATAATGGAGGGGTATGTAGTTTTTAGTTGACTATAGGCTTCATATTGGCAGTATATATTGGTAAGAAATATATTTCAATCTATTCAAGTTATTTCTTACATAACCTACTTTGAAATCCATTGAAGATACACAGTAATTCAATTTAATATATAACATCACACTCTAAATTAAAATATTTGCGCATGACAACATTGTTTTAATTACAAAATGGTTTGATTCAGTAAATTTAATGTGTTATTATTCATAAAAGTTCTGATCATCATGGAGGTTCATTTGTTTCATGAAAAATTTTAAAGTTATAAAAAAATACGTTAAAAAAGTATTTACATATAAATAAATTTCATTATTAATCTACACATATATCTTTACGTGTATATGACACAGAATTTTGATGGTCTAGTCTAAATAATATACTAAAAATATAGAGATTATATTTTCAATTCTCACTATGATGATTGAAAATAGTTACATTCTGATTTTTTTTTCATACTATTTGTTTTCGCAAAGATATTTTCGCAATTTGATACGATTCAGTACTTCACTTCTTTGATATGTTGCATGAGCATAATATTAAGTCACCAAGATTTGTTAGTCGTGATATAGATACAATTCAGAGAGTTGTGGTAATTTCAAAGTCCGTTAAATATCTTAAAATATCCTTTGTCTTCTGATGTCCATAAAAAAAATTATTGTAGCACGGCAAAATGACTGCTCTGTGCCTGAAGGTAAGCACAGTACAATCCAAAAACAATGGTTGCCACCGAGTGACACACTATCCATCGCCGGTGTCGCTGTAATGCCGGCCTGCGAGAAGCTGGATCTGCACAGACTGATCCCAAAAAAGCGACCCACAGAAGCGAATCACTATGACGGGCTTTTTCGCCATATACATGGTGGTTGCGACCCAGTCGGGCTGTAAAACCCTACCACCCTGCAAACCCTACCAGCCCGCTGTTCTAAAAAGGCCTAGGAATCTACTAAATCAGTTGCAAAAGATCCATAGTACCTAACTATTTACATACCTATGTTTTCTGAAAAAAAAGGGCTGAAAACGGAATATGCATATTAACATAATGTCTATCCCGTCCGGCTCACATTACCATAACAAACGGAAGCGTGTCCTTAAGTGTGACTACAAATTTTTATCTGGTTTTTTATTTTATTCGATCAACGTTGTAAGTTTACTGACATTTAGTTCATTGAATTTTTACATTTACTTTAACATATTTACTGTAATCTTCTAAACGCATAATAATAATGTAAATCTAACGAGTCTGTACATTTCCAATTTTCGTGAAAAAAAATGTTGTCGGTGTCTAGGAATAAGAAATAAAATACGTTTCAATTATTTTTAAAAATGTTCATCTGTCTATTTGTCTGGATACGCATCACTACAAAAGTACTGCATTCACTATTAAACCTTGCCAACAATCATTAAGCATATCTCTGATTAACACTTAGTCCTTATTTCATTAAAATCGGTTTAGACTATCAAAAGCTATTGTATTTTTATGACGACGCGACTTAGTACGAGATAAGAGTAGATAAGTAAATAGACTTAATAGATTCAGATAACTTTATAAGTCACTGTTTTGTATTTATATAAAACGCCTACTTACTATTATTTTTATTTTAAGAGGAAACTCGATAGGAATTATTTTCTACTCTATAATTAGTAGGTACTCGTACTATGCCCCATATTTGAATTATGATAAACTAGCGGGCCCGGCAGACGTTGTCCCGCCCTGATTATAGAAAAATCCTTGACAAGTTATATACCAAAACGTTCCTCATGAGTCACTTTATCCACTGGTGAAAACCGCATGAAAATCCGTTCAGTAGTTTTTGAGTTTATCGCGAACAGACAGACAGACAGACGCGGGAGGGGACTTTGTTTTATACTATGTAATGATTATAGGTGCACGAATAAGTTTTATAAATGATGATTAGGTATTATTATTATATATAAATATTGTTATAAATAATATTTTTACCATACTATTGAGCTCGCTTTAATTTATAGAATACATAGAGAATATATTTTTTCAGTTACCTATAAAATTCTTGTAAACCTTTGAGTGTAACTCCATTTAATATAATAGAAAAATATTAACTGTAATGGCTCTAATGTTAAATAAAAAGAAAATCGCATTATGTTAACTGATATGTTAATAAATTTCACTTATTGTGCGTGTAGACATTGCGTGCAATATCAGAACCGTTTCTTTTTCTTTTATTTTATTCGAAGTTAAACAGTTGTAAAATACGATATAGCTTAATACATCAAGCCATTTCCTGGAAGTAGGAAATGCATAGGTTCCATTTTTTTAAACTATTTTTACATGAATGATTTAGCACAAATGGAGTCACGTGTGAGTGAATTATAAAAATGTATTATTTATCGCGTATGTGATATGAAAAACGAAGAAATTGAATCTATTAAAATTAGGTATTCCCATTCCTTCGAATTACAGACAACATAATAATGAGTTAGTATAATTAGGTACATCTTTATTTTTTATCGAACTATAAATTACTACGGAACGCTTACCACTTTGTATGTCTTAATTAAAATACAAAAAATAGAACGCAGAAACGTAGCTTATTATCAGTTAAAAAATCTTCGGAATCAAATCATTTACATCAAAGATTATTACTCACAAGCTTAAATTCCGGCTTTTATAATCTATAGTTATATGTACCACGAAAGTATAGTTCGTTTGAGACTCAATCACTTAAAAACATTGACACTCGCGGATCATAAAAGACTTATTTTCTGGAATTTGGTATTTTAACTCTGCAGCCCTCCAATTCCAAATAGTCCGGGGAAGCTGTTAAGATCTTGCTAGGTCAATAGCGTAGTCAGTTCGAAAGAAAAAACAAAAACCCTTCGATTCTTGATAATATATATATGCAAACATTTAGATAAGCCAGATTTAGCAATAGATCGGCATAATTTAAATACTAGAAACAATGACAAATTGTTCAACCCATGTTTCAGGCAGACTAAGACCAGTAACAGTCTTTTAGGAAATAGTGTTAACTTTTATAACAATGTCCCAAAGCACGTTATCGATTTGCCGGATAGTAAGCTCAAACACTATGTCCATCAAACGGGTTTTAATGTACAAAGGCTATTATTATAGGGTGGATCGATATATGAACGATGGTGATGTCTGGAAATGGCACCCCTCTCTGTGCATCCACCAAATAGGAATGTTTGTAGAAATATGTGTTATGAAAAGATAAACCAGTTCTTCTCAATGACTGGGTTGTTTTCCGAAACAGTGGTAGTTTTGACGCTCATAAGCGCCTTCTCGGGGCCTAAATTAAATTAAATAATTTGATTTTGAAAAGTACTGAACTTATCAGCATATGGTTATGATCATTCGATGCAGAGTTTTGTAGACGGTTCTAGACAATTTTTTTTTTTGGATTTTGACTTAGGCATTTTTTTTAATATAGTAATGGAATAAATAATAAATACCACAACGTTAAAAAGTGACTATAAACTTCATTACTATGTTTTAAAGTCTTTTGTTTTATAATTCATAGATACCTACATATTTTTACTTACTTAATTATGTTAATGAAGCATTTATGTAGGCACGAACTAAAACAATATAATAAAATGTTATTTATTTTACTTGACTACGACTGTTATTAAATCAGTCTATATTTCCATAACAATAAATCCGTCTTTTAATGTTTAAGAATTTCTAAAATATGCTAAAATTCTCATTCATTGCTCATAGGAGACACAAAAGAATAATTTAGAAAGTAGGTCGCAAACAACGTTTGTTTCGTCTGCAAACCCCGCGGGGGTGACTATTATAATGCAAATAGGCTTAGATAGCCAAACTTTGTCGGGCTCCAACAACTATGGGAGTACGAACAATATATGTTTGGTTACAAAACGCAACAGAAGTGTTTAGTGAGCTAGTGCATAAGTGATTTTTGTGTTTAAAACTCTGAAATTAACGTGTTTTTCTGAAGTTTATAATATTTTCTTACCGGGAAATATACCTATTATAGGGAATAAGTATTCAGTTAATTTCTTTGTTACTATATTATTTTATTCAACTTTGTAAGAAGGTCTTGACATTGGTTTCTTGTGTAGGTATAGTAAACAATACTATAAAGTGCATTATATAGGTACATATGTGTCTTTTGAAAGGCAAACATGACATTTCCAAGTACAAGCCGGTATGTAAATAGGTACTTTGATATCAACAACATAAAATGCATTTAATACTGAAATAATTAGGGTTGCCGATATTTCTAGTGAAAGAATAATTAAATTCAAAAGTTATCTATTAAGTTCTTTAAATAATTTGTCAAAAATGTTTCATATGTTCTTGATAAAATTGAAGGGCTAAAACGACGTATATATATTTTTATGTTTTATATCTATTAAGTTTGATTATATTTTTATTTTTTATGTTATTGATTTTGTTTATATATTTCATATAACAATCGAATTATGTTCTTATTCCATGAGTTTTAAGTATGACAACCCTATTTCAAATGCGACTTGCAACTTTGTAGCCCTGATCCGGATCAATGACAATGTCTGGGTTGTCTCCTAAATTGTCGGATATAGCTGGCCGTATCACATTTGGTTTCCTTTATAAGCGCTTTGAGTTGGATCGCACTTATTCGTCCATTGGACTCTGTTTTTAAACTCGATTTTGTTTTTCTCTATTTACACGTCTGTGTGGGAACGCATTTCATAAGAATTTATCATACCAAGTAGGTATATGGAAGTAAATGCATTATTAACATGCTTCAACATATCGTTTGTTTGATGTGTTATATTTCATCATAGAATACTAGCTCTTAGTTGCTTGATGGAGACTTGACCTGATGGCTCGGAAATATTAATTTCTTTAAATATTAAGTACCCTTATATAGTATCCTTTTCTGTACCCGTGATAATACATGTATGCAAAATATCACGATGATCCATTGTGTAGTTAACACACGAAATTATTACAAACAAAACCCACATTCGCATTTAAAATAGAGGTTTATAAATATTCACAAACTATTCACAAATTATTCCTCATCTCGAAATAAAGAGTTCCAATTCTTACTTATACAAATATATAGTTGTATTATCTATATATTTATATTGATAATCATTACATATTATAAAACAAAGTCCTCTGCTACGTATGTCTGTCTGTCCGTATGTTCGCGATAAACTCAAAAACTACTAAACGGATTTTCATATGATTTCACTAGTAAATAGTGTAATTCACGAGGAAGGTTTAAATATGTAATTTGTCTACGTTTTTTTATTATTAGGGCGGAACAACGTCTGCCAGTCCCGCTAGTATATCTATATATTATCCTAATCCTATGTAGTCAAAAGTATATACATATTAAGTGAATATCTAAACGAGAAAAATTACATATTATATTCGTCTTAAGCTATCACTATAATTGTTTTAACGTCATTTTTGTGGTGGTAGAGCCACGCTGAAACTATTACTGGTTTAGGCATGAATGGGTCGGCTCGTCCGGGGGACTACCACCCTCTCATAGAAAACCAACGTGAAGTAACAGTCCTTGCATTGTTGCGTTTCGTTCGGTCAGTGAGAGCGCCGGAGGCCCACCTCCCCTCCCCTCTCCTCCTCTCCCTCTCCCTCCCCTAATCCCTTCCCCCCAAAGGGTGGCAACGGACTTGCGACTCCTCTGGTGTTGTTGGTGTCCATGGACGGTGGTGATCACTTAACAGCAGGTGACCCACCTGTTCGTTTGCCACTTATGTCATAAAAAAATTAAAAAAAAATTACAATAACAAAGTGTATAATATTACACCAAAGAAATCTTTGATAGAACTTAAGATTTAGACTTAAAGTAAAAGAATGCTTCAATTGAATTCCCGTAGAAAAATATTAACATCTATAAAGAGCTTAATAAATTTGAATAAAATTTATGTTAAAATGTAAATGTATGCAGGAATCTTTCAATCGTATTGAATTAACATGTCTGTACATAGACACTTTACGTTTATGTTCCTTTTTTAGCATTTATTGAAGTCTTATATTATTCTTGTTTGTTGAATGTTATCGATTGATGCGAGTTTGTTTATTATCTTTTTGCATCTTAATTACTCAATTGATTTTCATGAAATATTTTACCAATTTTAATATTTTACCAATAAAAAGTTGATATTAATCTACAGATATAGAAGATATATATATAGAATCTATCTATATTTATAGTTCCATATCTATAGTTATAGATAGATACATCTGAACTTTTTTTTCAAAGCATAAAGAACTGTCTCCAAAAAACATGAACTCAAAAGTGTGAAATAATATTTTATTCGGTTCATTTCACATAACATCTTGATTTAATTTTAAAACAATAATCTAGGACTTCATTACAAAACTCAAATAATATCTATAATATGTTTTATTGAAATCGGTGCCAAATGCCTATTTCAATAAAAGACAAAAAGCATTTAAAGAGTATCTAAAATTTGTAATTATTTACACAATCGCGGACATACAGACATATAGGTTAAATACAGAACCATATTTTTTGAAGTCGATTAAACAAATTAAGTATGTGTTGATAGTTCGGACTAATTTCCCAAACAAATGAATCAATATTGACATACATTTTACAGACAAATAAAGAACTTCTCTTAATACTATATTGGCTGTTTTTCCATAGAGACTCAGAGACAATAATACTATTTATTAAAGGTAATTAAAATTATTAAAAAGGGTTAAATTATACAACCAAAGTTACGATTGAAACAATAAAAAAACACAATTAATTCAATAAAACACATAGTTTACATTAAACAAGAGAAGCATTTCTACGAGAATGAATCGCGTGTACCAACTAGTTATTATATAAGTTCATTGTTTTCAATTATGATACATATTTCTTTTAATGAATCCTTACATAGCTTATAAGTATAAATAACAGAAAGAAGTTGTTGTATTAAAAGTTATGTCTGTGACAATTGAAACGCGACCTTTTTAGATCTGTGGCAATTAAATAAATTGTGAAATATAGGCAGATGTGATTAAAACTATTGACGTTTAGTTCGTTGACTCTAATAGTTGGCGAGTCATTTCTAATAGAATATATGGAATATATTTTTTTGTATAATTGCATGTGTGTAATAACGTTCAAGCAATGTTTATGTAACACATAATGTATTGTTTTCTAAAAATATGCTACAAACACGTTACAATTAATTATTTTTTAAACATATGTCCTTGTTTCGCGCGATAATATTTGTAAACTAGCATATGAAATTTCCGAAATAACAGAGATGTTATAATTTATTTTCTTCAGAAGGAAACCCTTACTTTTTCTAGATATCATGTTTCCTACTCATAATTAGTATCTTTTATCAATGGTTAATACGAAAAAAATGAGAGGAAAATAGCTTAGATGATTTTTCAAAAATAAAAAATACCTTAAAAAAATTGTGTGTCCTACCTTCCTTACTAATTTTATAGATGCTAACGTGAGGTGGCTTGTTTATTTGTTACGTTTTCAAGCCTTAAATACTCAAAAGTAAAAGACATGGAGTACTTTTTATAAATAATTTTTTTAATCAAATTTATGGTATAACCTATTGAATATTAAAAAATCACGAACAAAGCCGTGGGCAAAAGCAAATTTCTTTTCTTACATAAAAATATAGTAGGTAACTAACTTACTATTATAATAGTTCAATATTATATTAATTCGTAGTTATACGTTTGATATTTCTTTTGCTTAATATCTAGCGTAATAATAGGTATGTATTTATATGTTAGTATAACAAGTCGCCGGGCAGTGGACATCCATCGATAACCTGATGCAAATACGAGACGTGTGGCGTTGCAGCGCGCATGAGCACTCTCTCTATCCGATCGTAAAACTGTTACAGCTCCGGAGCCATGACCCCCCCATCCCACAAACCCTCGCCCGCCTCCCCCGGAACCTGTCTGCACAGCTCTTTGTTTTTGGCAATACCTCAGAGGGAACTAAAGCTTTAGACTTAAGACCCTTTAATGGCAGTCTTTCTGAGGCATTAGGAAATTTCCGCCTTCACCGACATTTTCAAGTAAGGGTTGAGAATTTTAATAAATGTTTTAATGTTACATTACGCTCTTTAGAGATATCTTGGAAGGTATTCTGTTTGCATAATGAACGTTAAATTTTATATTTACTTTGTTTTAAAAGATGATATTTTTTCCATGAATGTTCATTAAAGATATTACAAAAGTGTACCCATTGTAGGGGGTTAATAAACAAAATACAATGGGAATATATGTATAAAAAACTTTATGGCATAAGCGTTGTAACAGTCTATGGTATACATAAATATGATATCCTCTGTGGTAAAGCTTATCTTCTTGTTAACGTTTCTGTGACTTATAATTTGAATAAGCAAATTGTAAATATAATATAAGTATATCCGCAAGTATCTTTTTTTAAAGAAAGCAAAACAGTACACAAATAATAATTCAACAATATTGTCTTTATAAATATATAAATGATAAATTTAAGAATTATAACTAAACATTACCAATTCAAGTTTCCTAGAATAATATTCCATAGTTATTACGTACGTATTATTCTATATATATTATATACCTATAAAATTGAAGAATACCTTATCCGTTTATAAATTACTATTTATGAAAGAAAAATAAAAAGTCTGTAATATCGTTTTGTTATTCAACGGTCATAGCGTCTACAAGCTTTGGTTAAGCAGGTAGAAAACGATATATACACATGTGTGAACCTACGCAGGTGGTATGTATACTTAATTGGATATCCCGATACATATATGGGCGAGAAAAATGTCACCGTGTGTGAGCAATCACATTGACAACGTTTTACACTGGCGGCCAAGAATTTTTAACAATGAATAGATTGTACCAAAATATTATTTTATTTAATTAACAAACGCAAGTTGAATAACTAAAGGATTATGTTAATTATAAGCATTAACTAAAATAAAAATAAAATAACTAAATTAAAATAACGAATTTCGTTGCATTTTATGTATATTCTTAAAACTTCTATACTATGTAAGTAGATGAAACTATCCAGTGGTAAATCCAGTTTGGTTTTATATATAAAATTTAAATCATAGTATCGGTCCATTTCTGGTATTGGTAACGTATTTTTATTCGTGTGTAGGCATATACTAATTTGAATTTCATCGACTAATAGTGCATGAAAGCATTACTAGAAAATCGGAACGGGTTTGAAAAATGTTTTTGATATAGACACCACCATGTAATTCGAAAAATGTACTCGCAATGTTTAGAACCGCTGCAATTTATTTGAATTTTGGTGTATAGGGAAATATAATGTATTTATTAATTTATAGTTTAACGATTTGACTACTATAATAAAGTTGTTTGTACTCCGTATTAATTATATCGGGTAATGATTAAATAAAAAAATTGAACGCGCATGAAATCAATAAGTGAGGTGAATAAGTACTTTCTTGGATCAATCTACGCAATTTAAAGACGGTTTTTTTCTATATACTTAGAAATGTTACTTTAGAAGGTGGTAGAGCCACGCTGAGTTATTACCGGTTTCAGCGTGAATGGGTCGGCTCGCTCGGGGTTTTACCACCTTCTCAGAGAAAACCAACGTGAAGTAACAGTGCTTACATTGTTGCGTTTCGTTCGGTCAATGAGAATGCCGAATGCCCGCCTCCTTTCCCCTTCCCCTCTGCTCTCCCGTTCCCTCCCTTCCCCCAAACACAGGCTGGCAACGCACTTGTGACTTTTCTGGTGTTGCAAGTGTCTATGGACGGTGGTGATCACTTAACATCAGGTGACCCATCTGTTCGTTTGCCTCCTATGATATAAAAAAAAAATATAAATATTATAATAATACATATGAAAAGTTTCACGGCCACAACTGCTCAACATTCACCCGTGTGATGTGAATACAGAGCGTGGCAGTTTGATTGGTTGCGAGGCTGCGTCCACGATCGATCTGATACCGACGACGTGTGAATGTAATGTATTTTCCTCCTTACAACTATTACATTGTTATTTATTTATGTAGGCGCTTGACAATTTATACTTAGATCAATAATAGTATATTTTTATACATTTTTGTATCAAAATAAAAATCGGTTCGCATATATATATTTTTATTCAAATTAATATAAGTAATTAGTGCAAGGAGAAGTCTTTTTGTTACTTTGTCTCATTTAACGGGTGAAGTTTTGTTTTGAGGATAATATGTATAGAACTTTGAATTACTTTGATGCCTTTTTTACATGCGTAAAACTGAAATATTCATGCTGTTGTATTCGGATAAGAGATACATGATCGACGATAGGTACTAGAATATAAATGGTTTATCTCAGTTGTAAATAAATTAATTAATCACCGATAAAAATGTATTGAATTCAAGTCAAGTTTAATGACTAATAGTTTCTAGTGTCAAATGTACTCTAAAGCCTATTTCACACTTGTGTTTATATTTATACATCAAACATCCTAACTAATATAATAATTGCCCAAGTGAGTTGTTACGCTTTCATGCCTAAACTACGCTATAGATTACGCTCATTCTCAAAATAACACCGGGCATACTTAATACAGAAAAAATGAACTTTTCTCAAGGGATAGTTGATCTATTCTATTTTATATTCTATCAATATTAACGCAAGCAAACCTGCTAGTAAAAGTTAATATAAAATAAAGCTATGTGATCAGTATTTTGGTATTTACAAATATTTTTTTTCTAATCTAAGTGTATCTTACCGATATTATTATAAAACAGCGTCTGTTTCAGCGCTCTCACAAATAAAAACGGTTATTCTGTCTATATTTAAACGCATCTCTCTGCAGATGCTTCGAAAATATTCTATTAGACAGACTTATAATAGTTATAGTTTTTTTCTTTTTCCAACTAACTACGCTATTGACCTAGCAAGATGTTAACAGCTTCACCGTACTACATATTTATAGTAAATTGTTTGCGTTGTAAATGCTATAAAGTTTGATCGGACTTTATATATTAAATAAAAATACTTTTCGAATTTATGTATTTAAAAAATATAAATATAAATTATTTTAAGTTTCAAACGTCTAATATTTTTATTACTTACTATAATTTATATATTTTACAAAAATATATATTGTAATATTTCCATGCAACATTTGTTATATCATTCGAATCTAGAATATCACACTAGAAACTATTTAAGTATATTATTTAAAATAAATGATGTATACGAGAGCTATGTTCCTTTGTAAGTATTTGTTTTAGTTGACGGATATTTATGATATTCTATATGCAAATATTTATATTCTATGAGAATTTAATATTTTAGTCGATAAACCGACACAAAGAGTTTTTGGCGGGATCTTGGAATGACATGTAATGAATTTTACATTTTATTCATAATCTTGTGTTATTTGACTTTATATTTTGTAATATTAATGGTGTTTTACATAATATAGATTAGTTATTATCGTGCACACGTGGAGTGGATGGCAAATAATACCACAGGGCATGAATTCTGACTTGCCCACAAAAGGCCCTGGATAATGCAAGATGGCCGCCATCTTATTAGAAAATTGAAATTATCACATCCAACTTATATTATTACAAATTCAACAATGGTAGTAATAATCTAGAATATCGCATTTGTTTTATAACAATATTCTTGCCTGTATTCGATACTATTCGTTGCGGTTCCGAACGAAATATCAATGCATTTACAGTAACTTTCATAATAGATTACGTGGAGATAGTGCTGTAATGATGTTACGGTATTATTGAATTAATTCTGTTACACAATGTAAGCATTTGTGGAATGCACGACATTGTCCCAGTAACTCGCTGTGATAGAGTTAGCTCACGGAACGAGAGCTCTACTTGGCTCTACATAGATTAAGGTTAGCCGGGTTTATGTGACGGCTCTATCAACCTATTTACTGAGATAAGATGTAGAATTAAATTAGATATATAAACATCATGCTTGTATTCAATGTTGTGTTATAATTTATGAGGGGAAACTTAAGGTTTACATATTTAATTTGTCATGTGCTTCGGCTTTTCATAATGTATCATATAAATAATATTGTCCTACGGAGTTATGTTAATATCAACTTATATACATACTATTAGGTATATATTCCTACTAAAGCATGGTTTCCCGCTTTAATGGGCATTGGAAAAAATGGTAAAGAGTCAATCGAATCCAAAAAATAAGTAGCCTAGAACCATTTACGGATACGTTCAATAGTTTTGACATGAACGAGCCTCAAAAGAATCACTTACATTCTCAGCATATATACTCGTATGTATTTATAACATGTGTTTAACATACGTTCCGGTACTTCTTAAAGTTGTCTTTAAGCATCAAGTAAATAAAGTATTCTTACCCATTAAAGTACCCAACGAAAAGTAATTATAGCTACATATAAGAGCCCTAGTGCATGGAGGACTAAGCACCGCTTCAATTAAGGTTCCCAACACCCAATTGTTGATCATTAGCCACTAATCCGGCTCATATTCAATCAATACCCAAAACTTTACTCGCACACCTCCGCCCGCCGCTCCCCTCGGCGCGCGACATTTAATGACACCCGTGCAGCCATCGGCGCACGCTACTATAGCATCTCTTACGACCGTGCAAGGGTCACTCTCCCCTGAACGAACCCACCGCGTTATATAGCACCGAGGATCTATAAAAGTTACGTCTGTAATCTAACATAAAACTCGGGCCGTTTAGATGCGAACGCGGCCACGGACGACACATCTCGGTTCGCTCCGTACTTTTACCGAAATATGATGGTGATTTTTGTGTGAACACTTTGGTTATTTCGCGTAAAAACGAGGTTAAATCTGTCGGTGTCGGTGTTGTCGCGCGGACGTAGGCGCGCGGCGTCGCGTCGCTCTCACGCGATCAACACTCGTACCAGTTTGACGTTTCAACGCTAAAGAAAACAAACCGTGAGTACCAAATTTGAATATTTCAAGCCCGGTATGCGGCACCGAAACTGATAAAAATATAAACCACGCTCGATGTTCTGTTAACACGTTTGCTTGGAACGCTTTGCGCTTGTATTTACCCAGGAAAATATAAGCGATTGGATTGATAATGAACTTTAAATTAACTAAATGTTTACTGTATTACAAGAATCAGGTATTATAAGTATATATAATACTATGTACTATGTAATACATAAGAGATCTAAGTCACTAAACACTATTTTATTCTTATCAACTTGCAATATGATAAAAAATTAAGTACATTTACTTATAAAGGTAGCTAAAAGTCATTGGTCTTAACAGGATAAGAAAACAGGATTGATACATCAACAGTTTAATTAATGGCTGTATTTATTGGTAAGAACTGTATTTCAATACCTATAGTGTAGTAGTACTGCGTTATTGATAATTTATAGGAATCCGTTTGCATGATATAGTTTAATAAGCATAATATTGACTTGTTAACTGTAGTTATTATTTTACAGATTACTTGAAAGAAACGACCATTATACAATAATATTATTATCCCATCCAGTGTAGATTGAAGTACAAAGGTACATTCTAAATAAGAAGATAATTCTATAGGCACTGTTTTAGTATACCTACACATACTATGTACCATACCTATTGTAATATTAGAAGGATTTTATATTCCAATGCACCTAATATAGAAAATAAAACTATCCTATTCTTTCAGAAAGGTCAAACTTATCTTCAGGCTTACAACTCCATTGACCGGAGTAGAAAATTTATTATATAAGTAGGAAGTCTATACTCCTTGAAGTCTCAAATAGTCATCAAAGATAGATAAATTAGCGGATATATACACAAGTACTTGTTAATAGCTTTAGCAATAGATAAATAGTTCGATACCAATTATATTATATATATATATATATATATATATATATTATGTTATATAGAAAATGAATAAATATATATTTTTTCTATTTGCTATTTTTTTACAACCAAGCATTATTAAATATATCTTATTTATGAAGTCGAATATCGAAATACCTATCACTTTTAAGAAATTTACCAAAAACAATTCACGTGGCGCCATCTATTATATACCGTGCAAAGTTTTGTGACTGAGAATTTGGAAAACTTTATTACAACATGGCGAGTACATTTTTCCTTCTCATGCGACTTCGCATTCTAACAGTATATCTTACCTTTTCTAACTCGTTATCGTCCCATTGATGCTTTACATTAACACAACTCAAATACAACCCTTTCTTCTAAGTGATAAGGTTGCAGTTGCAATGCATGTTATTCAGATTTTAGTTACTATTAAAGAAGTCACCTATCCGTTGAGGAGTGCAATTGAAAATATGGTTGTCTCCTTTACACATTCACTTATATCTCGTTCGTTTGCGTGTGGTATTATATGTAGATATCTCGCTCCATAGAAGATAAGCAGATGTTTGTCAATTGATAGTTTATATCAGATGCCCACAACAGAAGTACCACCATCATGAAATAGGCGGAGCGTTTGGTTTAGTCCGTTGTTTGGGATACAAGAAAGTTATAATACAATTATGGCGGGATTGATTTAAATTGCCTGTATATTGGATATCAATATGTACTCCCGTGAAGCTGTGAAGGCCTATCAGGCCAATATAGGCCACGTTAGTTAAAAAAAAGAGGATATCGATATATATTAATATATTGACAGTTATAGTAATTATTATAAATATTGAATTTATCCTATCTTAATTTTAGATTAATTAAGGAACAAAATAAGAATTAATTCTGCACAGATTAACTGAATACAACATACTAACTTAATTGTTTACCATATAAAATATATATTGTATGAAAATATTATTTTTTACAAAATTAAATTAAATCATAATTTCTCTAAAATTGGAGCATGTCAGTAGATATAAATATTATCTGTAGAAAGCAATAACGTACTTAAGTATTTCGTATTTAGTTGTTATTTTGTGAGAATATAGTAACAAGTAAGTATTTATTTATTGCTATATATCTATAGAGAACAAAATGTTTCATATTTATAATCTGTTTGACGCAACTCCTTTATTAATTCACAGCTTAAAAATCCTGATATAGGTAATTAGAAGCAACGGTCACCCAATATCAATTAAAAAAAAAATATGTATTTGGTTTCACACGGAGCGTGGCCCTTTGACTTTCTAGATAAACAAAAATATATTTACTGAATTTTTTTTTCTAGTTACAAGTTGCTTCCTTCTAAAACACGACCTATTATTGTATTGTATTGTAGTGTATAAAAGTGAGCAAGTATTATTAGCAATCCTCAATAAGGACTACTATTCTTTTTGACGTTAATTATAGATAGGAGATCACTTAACATCAAATGGCCGAAATGTCTGTTTGTTATTTTATCTATACTTAGTCTGGCCATAAATACTGTTAAAATTAAAAATAAACAAAGTATTACATTTGAATTTGGAACCTGTCATTTTTATATGATTATTCATTGAGTTTTCTCATTTTGACACCAGTACATTCTACAATATTTTGCGATATTAAAATGTAGTGGGGTGATAAAGACAATCGACTCATTGTGATTGCATTACACAAAGTAGGTATGGAGCCAAATGCAATATTTAAAACTCTCCATACGCTTGTTATTAGTAAAATGTTTATGTACCGGGCTGTTAATAGGTACAATGAGAGCTCTTCTATTTGTGACAGAAAAAGATCTGCCCGTCCACGTAGTATTCGTACGGAAAAGGTGGTCAAAGCAGTAAGGGAAAGAATTCCAAGAAATCCTGTCCGAAAGCAAAAGTTTTTATCTCGGGAGATGAAGATAGCACCTAGAACCATGTCGCGTATTTTAAAAGATGACTTAGGACTTGCCTGTAAGAAACGTACAGGTCATTTCTTAACTGATAATTTAAAAAAGAATAGGGTGGTAAATCGAAACGACTACTGAAGCGGTACACAAAAGGAGGTCACAGAAAATTTGTTTACGGATGAATATTTTTTTTAAAATTGAGCATTATTTAACAAACAAAATGACCGTATTTATGCTCAAAGCTCTAAGGAAGCTTCCCAATTATTCGACAGAGTGCAATGTGGGCAATATCCGACTTCAGTGATGGTTTGGTGGGGTATGGGCTATGAAGGAGTGACTGACCCATACTTTTGTGAGAAAGGTATCAAAACATCGGCACAAGTGTATCAAGATACCATTCTTGAGACGGTAGTGAAGCCCCTTAACAACACCATGTTCAATAACCAAGAATGATCCTTCCAGCAAGACTCGGTGCCGGGTCATAAAGCTCGGTCTACGCAGTCTTGGTTGGAAACGAACGTTTTGGTTTTCCTCAGAGCGGAA
>MU159001.1:130627-223017 GCA_015888305.1 Antheraea pernyi
GAAAGAGTGCGGCATGCTTCTATTGACAACTGGCCTCAACGTTTAAAGGACTATATTGCAGCCAATGGAGTCAACTTCGAATAAGCTTTTTATATTTTAAATTTTTTTATGTTTATTTATTAAACTAACACGCTGTAAAAGTGATAAATGTTATTTGCAATAGAATTTTTTTTCTTTGTTTCAGTATTTATAGCAAGACTAAGTATATAGGCCGAGGCAAAACAATTAAGAACATCTTCCTTCTCTGTTTCTCAAGCGATTTTCTTTGTTTCTTATTTGTTTAATAGATATTAGCTAGCTTTACTGTTATGAGTAATAAAAATAGTAGATATATATGTTTTAATATTGAATCTTGAAAACATTACAACACTATGCCTGATGGTGTAAGCACAGTACCTATAATTCAAGAATATCAACGAGACACAGAGTTTGGCGATCTATTGCCGGTGTTACTATCCTATAGACTTATAAGCGACTTATCTGAAATAAAAGTTATGTAACGAAAAAAGTTTTGGGCATGGAGGTGGATGGATACCAGAGTAGAGGAAGAGTGATGAAGATATGAGTGGACTGTGTGAAAAATTATGTATATAAAACGTGTGAAAATTGAGATGACATCTGACTGGGAAAAGTGGAAAAGGAAAACATATTGTGCCCCTACTTAGGTGGGATAAGGGTATGAAAAAAATAATGAAGTATCTCATCTGCTATGTATACGCTGACGCGACGAATTGAATTAATAAGGTGTATTTATTACCATGTGCTTGGTGATTAATGGCTTCCATGTAGCGTTTTGGAGGCGACCAAAGTATTCATTTAGTATCATATTTAGGTACGTCAATTCTTCTTCATATTTTTGTTGTCCTGTTAACACTATTCTTGTGTAATTACGGATTTTTTGATAACACTTAAATAATATTCACACAAAGTCAATAAACTCAAAAGGGATAGATACAGACAGGCATATACCTGTCCATATACAGACAGATATAGACATTATTCATTTTTTTTTAACTTTATCGGTGTTATTACAAAAATGTTAAACATGTATTGAATAATTGCTTTAAAAAGGTTTAAATGCACCGCGGTCGCTGAATGTTCGCCATCTTGCTCTTTTGTCTCGCTTTGGGTTAGACTTGCGAAAAAGGATAACGCGAACTTGCCTCGGGCGAGCGCGGTGCATGAGGTTGGCAATAGATATTTAAACTGAGGATGGTAGCTAGGTCTGGCTGGTTTAGTAAAAGCCCTAACATTATCAATGATATTATAACTAAACTAGAGGTTGCAGCTCCGTACGCATTAAAAAAAAATTGTAATAAAGAAGCATAAAATTGAGAGACCACGTACAATTAGAGAAATACTCTTTAAAAACAATTGTAAGTACGATACTCAAGTTACGTACAGTAACATGTAAAGTACATATTAGATATATAAATACGAACAGTGTGTCAAATGAGGTTTATCAATAGCAACATATTTGGAACCTAAAGGCACCATATAACTACCTCAGTGCCTACTTACACTGTATAAGGAACTAATGAAATAAATATACGTTACCTACATAATATTTTAACAAAACAAATGGCTTGATAACGCACACATACGTATACTGTGACTCCACACTTTCTTAGATAAAATGTGGAAGGAAGATGATATATTCGCAATATCGGTGGTGAAAAAGAAATAGTTATATGTTGCTTAGATTCGGGCCGATTGATATGGCAGTTGTCAAAAATAAGCCAACTAGTTAAGCTTTAACAAGGCACTATCAAAGCGCTTAATTATAATATCATTGACCATCATTTTACAGTTTGTATTTATAATTAATTTTTCCTGTGTATATATGTATTATATTTATTATGTTTGTATTGTATTATATTTCTTTATTGTATATATTTGTATGTAAGTTTGTATATATGTTTTATCGTTTAGGTACTTATATTTATTTAATTATTTATTTATGTATATATTGACCTCTGTGTATGCACTACCTACAAAACTATTTGAAAGACAATAATACCGCTGGTTAGCTGGAAGAAAATGCTTTATAGCATTAAGCTCGCCAGTGTACAAACAAAAAGTGCAAAAAAGTTTTTTTTTTCGAACTGACTACACTATTGACCAAGCAAGGTCTTAACAACTTCACCGGACTACTAAGATGAGCGCTTAAGGCACTCAGCCGATTTTATTTTGACAACTAGCTCAAGGGTGCGCGGCACACCTCGGCTTTGGCTGTAGCCTGATACATGCAATTCGCGACCTATGTGAGCTAACCTAAGCTAAGCTAACTATTCATACATATATGAGTTGTTGAAACATCAAGCATACATATCTCAATAACTCTTATATATATTTCGTATCGGATAATATTCTAAACAATTTCAGTGCAATAAAGTATTCATTCATGCTATGTTTTCATCTCGAAGGATTCGAATATACGTCGATCGACACGGTATCCGAACACGTTATGAACTAAGCCATCATTGCTTCAAAATCGACTACATGTGTTTTATTGACAAGTAAAAAAAATTAATTCCTGTGACGTATGTACGGTTGTTTTAAACTTTTTCTATGAAAGATTATTATGCAAAACGTACTATCAAGTTATTCTACTAACAAGTTATCAAGTATTACTGCATATTCAGAGTGTAATATCAATTTACAATAATTTATACATTAATGTACTTAGTAAGAATATTAGCGAAACACATGTTATCGCGTAATGCGTGTTTAACATCCGATGCCTGCTGCAGTCGTTGTCATTCTCACCAACTGTAAAAGATTATTCCAGATACATATTTAATTGTAATAAAATTTATTCTTTTGCTCTATTAAAAATTAAGTTTATTAAGTATGCTCTTTTAGAAACTTAATGTGTATGTTATGTGCATATACGAGTGTATTCCACTAGCTATGTATTAAAATATATATATCATATTACTGGCCAGTTTTTGAAAAAAGGCTAAATTTAACCTTGAGGTAGTTGTTAAATAAAATCGGCTGAGTGCCTTAAGCGCTTGCCTTAGTAGTCCGGTGAAGTTGTTAAGACCTTGCTAAGTCAATAGCGCAGTCAGTTCGAAAAAACATTGCAAATTTTCTAAGCTACTTCTCATAACATCTGATCTAAAATATATCTTACTTAGCATAGTTTTACTTAAAGTTTACAATTTGTAATATGTTCTAATATATAAGATGATCTGGGACATTAAGGATCTACGTATTTTTTTTAATTTATTCATAGTGGGAACTATATCCCTGGTTTAGGTAATGTCAAAAAGGAATGCTTATCAGAAGTAAAGTACCTATGTTACGTCTGGCTTTTGACTTGTTTATTTGTTAAGATAAGACATATTTAAATATACTCAAAAGAACTAAGTCATATATTATGTACCCAGACATAAATCAATTTAATTCTCTGGGCACGCTTTCAATTAACGGAGTTATAAAATCTTCTGCCAGGTGTATTTTTGCATGTCTTTTTCAATCATAAATAAATTTTTTTTTTACAATATTTATTCTTATATTATACATTCCTGTGTATCGATATCTAAATTGAAATAAATAATCCAACGATATTTACATAATTGTAACTGAGTTTCCATACGTTAACTCTTAAACTATGTTGTTCATGGCCAATACAGAATAGATCATATTACTTCTGAAAATGGATTCTAGTCACATGTCTTCTATAAACCTTCTGTAAAAATCATTTATGTAAGATAAATTTAGCCATAATGTAGGTATATTAAACTTATATAGAAATATGTTACGTTATGTTAATTAACGTTAAATAAGATCATGAAAGTGTTCGACAAATAAAATTAGAGAACATCACAAAAACTATATACTTATTGTTGACGATATGAGAAATTCACTGAACCCCATTAGATACAAAAATATATAATTACAATAGCATTTAGTCTTTCAGAGAAAGCTTTTGTCTGAAATCCATATTAAAATGTTGGTGGAATTACAAATATTAATAGGTTTTTTTTTAAATATTTTATAAGGAATTAAGTGAAAGTTTTTATTTAATTTATCTATGTGAATATATATAGTAAAATGGATCGTGGTTTATCTAAAATCGATAAACGGCAAACCTGTTAATCCAATTACCATGAAAATTAATATACCTAAGCGTTATTACATGGAGACGCTTTTTATA
This sequence comes from Antheraea pernyi, assembly GCA_015888305.1. Lineage (NCBI taxonomy): Eukaryota > Metazoa > Arthropoda > Insecta > Lepidoptera > Saturniidae > Antheraea > Antheraea pernyi. The sequence continues at coordinate 134,793 of MU159001.1, forward strand.
TTATCGATTTCTCTATAACTCGCCACTAGTTGGCGCTAGAATATATATATTTTTTTATATCATAGGAGGCAAATGAACAGATGCACCTGATGTTAAGTGATCACCACCGTCCATAGACACTTGCAACATGAGGAGAGTTGCAAGTGCGTTGCCAGCCTGTGTTGGGGCGGGGGAGAGGAAGGGAAGAAGGATAGGGATAGGGAGGGAGGGAAGGGGAGGGTAGGTGGTTCTCCGGCGCTCTCACTGACCGAACGAAACGTAACAATGCGAGTACTATTACTTCACGTCGGTTTTCTCTGAAAGGGTACTAACCCTGTCGAGCCGACCCATTCATGCTGAAACCAGTAATAGTTTCAGCGTGGCTCTACCACCTACAAATATATATATATTTTATCATTATCATGGATTAGGTACATTGTGGTTCAATTAACATTGTATGATGTAATACAATTAAGATGAATACAAAACTACCTAATTATATATAAGTAAAAGTAAAAATTAAGTTAGTGTGCCTTAATGTGCATGGTACAATAACTTCGGCAACCACTAAGAGACTATGTAATCTAATGCTATCCACCATTGTTATGCCAACCTGCATAAATGCCCCTTCACGTTAAGAGGGTATACACTTGTTACGCAACTAAAACTTTACTGTAAGGCACAATACATGAAAAACTATGGAGAAGCACTTTTGAGGCCTATGTTTAAAGTTATATATTATGTAAGAGTAAAATAACGAATAAGACTAGGGTGGTAGACTAGGTATTAGAGTGTAAGGGGTGTCGAATAACATCTAAGACTTGAGACATGTAAGCCAACCTCACCTGCACTTGATGCCCCCTGCTGAATAACGAACGAGGCAATGGCGATTGCGGGGTGGGAGGGTTTTACAGCCCGACTGGGTCGCAACCACCATGTACATGGCGAAAAAGCCCGTCATAGTGGTTCGCATCTGCGGGTCGCGTTTCGGGATCAGCCTGTGCATATCCAGCTCTTCGCAGGCCAGCATGACAGCGGCGACCGGCGATGGATAATGTGTCACTCGGTGGTCGCCATCGTTTTGGATTGTACTGGGCTTACCATCACGCACAGTGCAGTCATTTTGCCGTGCTACAATAACAAAAAAAAGGTACTTACCGTAAACATGTCGTTCCAATGCCATATGCCCATGTCATGTGAATGTAGAGGTATTTTAGAACAGCTCTTCAAAACACTCGTCATGATATAGAACGGATGTCTTCTCGTGATTTTATTTTAATGATATGATTCTTATTGATTTCACAGTTTCTCTTGTTAATGAATTACCAGGTGAACGTGCACTTGCTTTGGATGCTAAACTATTTCCTTTTACAACCTAAATTATTCCATAGCGGTAGGGCATTTTTTATCGCCTGCCTTGCTAACTACCCTCGAGTTGAAAATTCCTTGACAAGTATCTGTTGGTGTGTTTGGCAGCTGTAATTGAGAGTCAGTCCCTCTAGGCTTAATATCTTAGACCATAACCTCGTTCAACATCACGTACGATTGTGTCCAAACGCTAAAGGTCCCACCTCTCCTCCCCTTCCCCCATCTCTCACTCCCCCTCTCCCTCAAGACAGGTTGGCAACGCACTTATAAATACCCTGGTGTTGCAAGTGTCTATGGTCGGTGGTGATCACTTAACACAACACCAGGTACTGTCCGATCACCTCCTATGATATAAAAAATATCTTATAAAGTACAAAAAAAGCAGCTGATTCTTTCCATTACATTCAGGCTTACAAAATATGTATTCATTTTATTAAACGTTTGTTTATTAGGTAGATATTATCTCTTCCCTCACTGATATTATATTAAATTTACTATACAAAAGAACGCAAATTCCAATGAAAATTTAGCTGTGTCCACGACTCTACGTGCTTTAAGCATTACCTAATTATTATTTTTTTGTATCATAGGAGGCAAACGAACAGGCGGGTCACCTGATGTTAAGGGATCACCGCCGTCCATAGACACTAGCAACAACAGTAGAATCGCAAGTGCGTTGCCATCCTTTGTTGGAGGAGAGGGGGGGGAATGGGGAGGGAAGGTAGGGGACAGGGGAAGTGGGCGCCACAATGCAAGCACTATTACTTGAGAGACTATTATTTATTACGTGAGAGGGTGGTACTACCCAGAGCGAACAGACACATTCATGCTGAAACCAGTACTAACTTCAGCGTGGCTTTATTCGTCCCATATTTTTTTAGTCACATTTTATGGTGCTAAAAGTATTTTTTATAATTATTGTAGAATTAAATTTACTCTCCATACACCTTTTTATTATTATTGTTAAAAGCATCATTAACAATTTTGATAATTTTACAATTGTGTGACATTACATTCATTCCGTGTACAAAATCTGTCAGTCACTTGACAATAAAAAATATTATGGATCACTATTGTAACTAATAAATTGAATATAATATACGTTTATAATATGTACAATTGAATAAAAATTGATCAATCCATATTATAGATCATACAAACAGATATAAATTACACGAAAAAATAATCAGAAACAAGATTTCTTTCAATATCATATTTATAAACGGTGTCCTTTAAATATGTATGTATATTGTATACAATAGATACAAAAAACAAGTGTACAATCAGACCTACAGATTTATCGATAGTTACAATATACTAATAATTTGTGGCCTTTAAGTAAAATTACGAATTATTTGAATAAATTTTAACAAAAAGTTGCCAATCAGATAAGAGTTTTTTCTAAATAGTCTCCTCTATATTTTAAAACATAGAGATACCATCTACTCATTAAGAGTCAAGTTATATATAAATACAATATCATTAAAGCCTTTATAAAAATAGATTTGGAATAAAGCTGCTACAGTTTAAATAATGGCGTGTAAATTTATATAATATAGTATAGTAATGTAGTACCTAATATTATAGCTATATAATATACTCATGCTAACTACTATGTTATGCTATGCTATAAAAATTAATTTAAAATAGTCACTGATATTAATTTTACGAGTTCTAATATCATTAAGGTTCCCTTATCCAGTATAAAGTAGAGTGGCAAAAGCTTTAAAATTTACTATTTTCAACAAATAATTATTAATTCATGACAATATAGTATAGTGGTTTCTATATATATCGTTAATATTTAATATACTATAAAAACCTAATAAAAAATTACTAAGGGTTGTGTTAGTATTAATGTTTTTTTAAATATTTTCTATTAAAATATTTATAGATTGGTGATTGGTGAATATCTTGTTTTAATAATTTTATAGGCTTCTATTAACTAACGTAGGACATTTAAATTAATTGCAAATTGTAATTTCTATATAAATGTCAAACGACCTAATATTAAATTATTCCCGCGGCTTCATTCGCGTTAATATAGTAAAAAAAGTTTTTGTCTCTTGGAACTAGTATTTAATTTCTGGATACGCCCTTTTGTTTAGCAAATTAGTACCTACACAGTAACTGACATATGTAATAGTTAAGGTATGAAAAGGTAATCAACATACAAACTGTAGTCCGGTGAAGCTGTTAAGGCCTTACTAGGCCAATAGTGTAGATTGTTCGAAAAAAAAACAACATACAAACTCACATTCGTATTTATGATATTAGTTAGGTTACAAAACTAGTTAAGACTCATGTCAATAGATCTGTTCAAATCTTTCAACGAACATAAGTTTTCATGTGAAAGAAAATCTTATAATGAAACTATAGTGTGGGAGGTAGAATATTTTCAAATTGAACATCTGTGGCTGGACTCTTTACTTGAAAGTCAATTCTTGTAGGCTCAACGTATTTAGTATTTTAGGCTACATCTTCACTTTATATCAGATGAAATAGTGATCAAACATATGCAATGGAAAATACTTAATAGAAATATTTTCGAAAACCTAACTCTTTTAATTGGGTTCGATATTCATAAAATTACTAAATATTTCCCGCGTAATTATTGTTAAATCTTTATTTTATATAAAAGAATAGCCTACTGACGGAAAAATGACGACTTTTCATAAAAAAATTCGTCTCCTTTTTCACCACCTCACCTTAGAATTTCCAAGAAATGTTTCCTTAGTGCTCACCTAAAGTGTGCAGTGTAAAAGGAAACCACATGAAAATCTTCATTGCCCTAAGTCCAGTAAGTTGGGTTGTGCATTCACAGGCCAGTAGAGTCAATCAGTTATTATTTTAAAATTAAAAATCAAATTATAATACCTCGAAAACAACTTTAGGAAATACTCCAAACTAATTTAAGCAGTAATTATTTTTTATTTTAAAACTAAGATATACCTAGTGTTAAATTTTGTATGCTATCAATCTTTCATATAATTGTTATTTTCCGTATACATAATTTCATTAAATAGGTTGCTACTTGGAAATTATATAAATTCTTTTTTTATGAAACATATTATTATTGATTTTTATTGTCTACCGATTTCACAATAACTTATATTTTCACTCTATAAAATGTTATTTTAAAATCATTGGAGAATATTTGCGCCGGGAAGTGCATTCCAATCTTTTATTTTCATTGTAAATAAAAAGACACTCACAGTCAAAAGCCAAAAGTCACAGACAGATCACTAGATTATGGACAAAAAACTCGTAACCTGGGGACTAAAATAAAAAAGTGCTTCAGGTGGCTGTCGAGTGCAGTTCGCGTAACGTCATTGTAAATTAATTTTCTCCGCTAGCAAAAACCGTGTTTAAGATTAAAAATGCCCTAAAATCATTAATTTGTGGTAATGGCCGGTGGATGAGCCCTACACAAGAGCGTACGTACTAAAATAAGCTAAAATTCGGATGAGAGGCACTTTTTTTCACTAGACAAAGATAATGTTTCGGTGCATTACGCTCTGCTATATATGAAACTTAAGCCAACAAGAAAAATATGTAATCATATAAGTACATTCCACTTAGTCGCACCATTACAGATATTTGAATATATATTACCTAGATATATAGTTTATTATTCGGTATATAGCCAATTTTATATGAACTATGCTCAGTCTAGAATCAAATGTCCGTCTATAACATTATTACATCTATAACATCCAACATAATATTACTTGTTGGATTTATATGAATGATTAGGCGGCCTTGCTTACGTTATCCTGCCTTGATAATAAAAAAAATCTAAAATTCAACTGCAGCACCACCTACCGGGTCCAACCAAATATAAACCATTCTTGGATCCACTGGACCACACACACAAAATTTCATCAAAATCAGTCCGGCCGTTTAGGAGTTCAGTGACATACACACGTACAGAAGAAATTTATATATAAAGATAAGTGTTTAATTATACGACAATAACTTAGTGAAATACTTCTTCCTGAATCTGTTATAAGATACAGTATACTGTCTATACCTATATCTATAGACAGTAGATCTACGATGCCATTTATTGGCGATTATCATATTCTGAATCTTTTACTAAATATATCTTTTTTACTTAAAGCGTCCAAACATACCTGCTTTTGGGAATTATTTTGATATATAAAAAACACCAATCTGAGATGATCTGCTATATAATGTTATATACTTTTAAATTTCTATTATGTTTTTTTAAAATTATATCCTTCGGTAAGTATTTCAAATAATATGTCTCCAAGGTAGACTCTTTTTAGTTGCGTATCATTAGAGATATAATTTATACAAACATTTCCATTGATTAATCTATATAATATATCTAATATTGGTCGTGGTAGAGCCACGCTGAAGATACTACTGGTTTCAGCATGAATGGGTCGGCTCGCCCGGGATAGTACCACCCTCTCGCAGAAAACCGACGTGAAGTAACAGTACTTGCATTGTTACGTTTCGTTCGGTCAGAGAGAGCGCCGGATAACCCATCTACCGTCTAAGGACGGTGGTGATCACTTAACACCAGGTGACCCACATGTTCGTTTGCCTCCGATGATATAAAAGAAAAAAAATACAAGAATTCGTTCATGATTGTATATACTTATTATTGTATTGTATTGTATACATGATTGTATATACATTAAGATCACATTTTAAAATCTGTGCTTCATATTAAACGATATTAATAGACATTCAAATAACAATCGTAAGTAGTTATGTTAATTCTAAATAGATTTGAAACCTGATACCCTATTACTTAAGTGAACACAAATTATATTTTAAGCAACCATTATTAATGAATAGACGGTGAAGTGCAGATTTTCTTTCATTCGTGATTAAACTTTTTTTTTAAATAAGATAGCTTATATACGTATTAGCTTTTGTTCGCAGCTTCGCTAGCATTAATACCTACATTGAGCTATGGTCTCGGGAACATTACGATTTTCTGGATAAACGGTCTTAAAACCTTATGACTTTTTGTACCCCAGACAACGTATATGAAAAATTTCTTGATGATCAGCTGAAAAGTTATAGCGTGAAAGCGTAAAAAAAACAAACTCTCCTTCGTATCTATAATATTATTAAGGATATTTTTAAACTAAATTACAATATGTGTGAATAGAGAAATTAAAGACGTACTCTGAAGATTAAATATTTATAGAAATGAACATGAAAAATTAAAACACGCTATAAGACTCAAGGGAAAAATGTGTTTGTTTTAAATTTGGGAATATGTAATTTTAAAATATATATGTTTGTTTGAATCATTTTTACGTATGCATATACTATTCCAAATATGCAATAAGAATGTTGGAATAGTTCTTATTTTCAGTATTAAAAGAGTTACCATCACCAAGGGCGTAGATTGTAGAAAGAACATGTGTAATAAGTGAGATATTTTGTTGAATTAAAAATATAAAAGTATAATACTTACTATAAAACTTTGAATGTTTACTTACAGATATTTCTATAATATTTCTAATTCGATACCAATGTATAAATTTATAGGAGTCGATTGTCCTGTAATAGAAAAATAATAAATTTAATAATAATACTATTACAATTTAAATACACGTATTTGACATCACAATAGCGGGAAAAGTGAAACAAGGAACGTTTCTATTAGTACAAAAAGTTCTATACGCCCACAGTTGTTTACACAAAGAGACCCTTATCTTAAAGGTATTAAGTTATACAACTCCACGTAAGGCCTGACGCTAAGGAGGCAAAATTCTGAGTGAAAATATCGATAGTTCCACCAATCTCCGCTTGGATTGTGGCGCCACCCATGTTTTAGATTATGACAATTTTTCAGCAAATAGATACGGAATAATACAATTTATCTATTTCATTAATTACTGTATTTATTGGCATATCCACAGGAAATATTTATATAAATATATTGAAGAATTAATTGAAATGCATGACAAACATCACGAAATGTATTATAGCGCCACCTCGTACCGAGTGGCTCAACTATGAAGTGAGGTCATTTGAGTCGTAAAAGCCCCACTACTCTCTTCGCGCGTCTACGTTTTAGGTGGTCCTTCTTTTTGTTAACACAGAAATTATATGGTACACAGCGCCATAAATTAAAGAAGAACATTAACATAACATTAAATATCGAAAGTGACATTTTCGGGGTAAATTTAAATTATGTATACTATGGTGACTGCCAATCTATAGCTAATACATGAATAAAACGATACAATTAATCAACATTTTAGTCCTTATTCTAACCTAAAGTATCTTTCGTCAAAGACTACATACTTTTATAAATTTGTAGGCTATTTTAAAAAAATGATTTTTATGTTTATCTTTGTACTAAAATTATAGATCTCATGGTTTTGTTTTTTCGTTTTTAAATTCTAAAGTGTGCTCAAAGAAACTTATAGTTATTCTTTTCACATAAGTATTATAACCATTCTAAAAAGATATTTTCAAGTTACTAATTCAAATTTTTGTATTACGATACAACAGTTTCTTATTTCTAAAATACTTTAAGAGGTTTAACGTTTAAAAATGCGTCCTTCTTGATATTTATTAACATGATAAAACTCAATCCTGATGCAAAATATAAAGAATTTCAAATCAAGTGGTTTCAATTTTACAAGTAAATGATTAAATATTATATATACAACATAGTGTGAGTAAATAACCGATAGGTTTTTTTCATAGTCATATTATTTCATCAACTATAAAGATATCATGGATATATCTAGCAACATTTTTATATTCTGAAAGTAACGAAGTTACTACAAAACATCACTATACGTAGAAGCAATCACTTAATTGAAAATAAATTAATAAGTAATACATTCACTAATTTGGTAATTATTTCAAATGATAATGTTTTAATTACTAAGACTAGTTATTTCTAAATATATTTAGTGAATAAAACTGTTTATACACCATTAAACTCATATCTAAATTAACTTAGGTGCTTTGTAAATTCAACATTCAAGTGGAAGAATACGTGTATTATTAGTATTTTATCCTTAATTCATGAATATTAATTTAACGCCATACTAAGCTGATAGATATATGCTGTAACTAAAAATGGAACTAGAAATAGGTATTTAACGAATTATTTTAAATTGCCTACCCATTATTATTGAATACAGTTTAAATGCCAAATTTGCAAATATAAATTTTTATTTTTACAGCTAATAATAAATAATCATGATGTAATAATTAAGTATATGGTTGTAATAATATTCGTTAATTAATATAGTAAGTGCAGTCATATAATTCGCTGAATATAAATATCAACATGGCAAAACAAGTTTTTCTGAATACTAAGATGTAGATAATTATTATACAAATAACTATAAATACGTATGTTTTGACTGTATAATATATATATTTTTATAGTCGTGTTAGTAAGTACGTGTGCAGTGAGACGCGCGCTGTGATGAAAAAGAAAAAAAACGAAAATATGTGCAAAAACGGAAAAATAATTTAATTCGTAATGATATTGTGGTTAGATTGTAAAAGTTTTGTGTATAAATATCTACAACACGTTATTATTTTGGTTATGAAAGATTTTTTAAAGCAAAAGTTTTTGACAGAGTAGGCGAAAATTCGCGTAAGGTAGGTATGTATTTGTGTCTATGTTTAAATATTATACCTATGTATAGTTAGTTAGTTAGTAAGGATTTATACTACGGGAATTCGTATAGTATACAATTTAAGAGCATTGGTACATTATATATGTACCATATATTATACACCATATATACCATATATTCTTAGTACTGATGGCAAGTTTTCCAATCACATCTATAAGTATTTAACTTCAAGAATACTGTTTCTTCTCATACTTAGGATTACACAGCTTATGTATCAAGAAAACTTATGGCCATCGTTATATCATAAATGCAAATATGTTTCTTTGTTAAGCCTTCATGCCTTAGCTACCAAGTGATAAATATGAAATTTTGAACATAAATTGTCAGGTGTACAAAAAACGACACAAGGTACACTCATCCAGAAATATGCAGGTACCGTTCCCGAGGGATAGATCAAATCTACGCTAACGCAAGCGAAGCCGCGAACAAAAGTTGGTAATTTATATTGTTTGAATTGACTAAAATATAACAATAAAATATGGTAATAGAGCTATCTCAGTAGACGCTGCATAAACCAGTTACAGAAGATATTGTATAGTGGAATTGTTTTTCTTAAACAATCTAGATTTTTTTCCTGTAAAAATATATAGCTTCTAATCTTTAAAGTAGATTTACTTTATTTGTAATTTTACATATCAATAGGTTGACATCATTTATAGAGAGAAAAATGCAGGCGAAATCGTGGGTGGCCCATAGTAAAATAATAAATACTTATTGCTATATTGTTCCTAATGAGCAAACGATTACATGTCTAATTTCGTCCGTATTTATAATCGCTATATAGATACCCCAGATCTCTGATATTTCTCTCAACGATCTCAAATCATCACTTCCTTAACTAAGCATTGACCATGGAAAAACATTAAGGCCACAGTCTATGTTTTTATATAATTTTTTATTAACATGCAGTACCGTTATTTATTATCTATACCCGTTGTTGGTGTAATCATTGTCACTTTGTCTCGTAACTGCGGTTACGCTTAAAAACTGGAGCAAAAAGTCATTGTAAAAACGTTACATTTTTATGCCCAAAGGGTTACCGTACAATACCATAAGGGACGGTCTTTATAGGGCAATATAAATATACAATAGCTGTGCGACATTGACTTGTTCTAATACTCTATAAAAATAACCAAACGACATCGCTAGAAATTTCGAATCAGTTTGAATAATTCGTCTTGAGAGTAAAGTTGTGAATGATTTTAAAAGCGTACTACGTTTATTTAATTACAGTTACATAAGTGCATGACAAACCGTATATTAAGTATAAATGTTTATTTTTATTACAAGTGATAATATAATTTAGTGTCAAGGTGAAAGTATGTTTTATTCTTCGCAATCTATGTAAGTTTGATGTTACTGTTAATTTAATAATTTACAATGATTATAGATGTGGACTTAGTTAATTGCCTAAATATAGTACGCTAATTAATAATTATAGTATGTATATAATTATTCTGCATTCAACGTTCTTAATTTTGTAGTCATTTCGATTTGAAATGTTATTTATAAAACCAGGAAAGTAATATATAAAAATAACTTATAAAATATAATATATTATTTAATTAAATAATATTATTTTCCTCTGTGTACATGTAATTCCAAATATTATTTTATAACATATGGTACCTATATATAGTTGACAAATAGATATATGTATAGTTATTAGTTATATATCTATATAATGATCACCAAATTGTCGGACATATTTAAACGGTGACACATTGACGTTAATCTTGAATACCAATCAGTCTATATGTGTGGCGGTAGATTCTGATTGCGGAATTACAATTTGAATACAAACAATAAAATTAATTGCAGGATATTATTATTTTGTCACGACACCTTAATGTACCCTGCATGTATGGTGCAAAATTCAAACGGCATTTTATAATTAATTGGTATTTATTTGTTTAATTTTGTATTTTCTCTAAAAACGTCTGTATAAATAGATTTATTTTTGGGTAGATTATAAACTTATGTACAGCTAAAATGTAGATATGAATAATGCATTAATAATCTATTTTATAAATAAAATTTAATTGTCTGTTGTATTTCCGAGATAATCTCGGAAATAAGTGACTTGGTCTTCACGAAACTTATAATATCAGACAAAGGACTCTTCAGAGTATTACATAAGCTATATATTATAACGCTTCTCCATAGGGACTAAGCGTTAATGATAAAAATAAATAGAATTGATTAAAAAAATAATAGAATTAAAAATAGTCCCATATAAAGCCACTATAATTATATATATTCTGTACTTTGAAAACATATAATAATAGGAAATTGCTACGAGGCGAGGAAACAATTAGAGTATCTTATGAAATAACCCTTCATTTACATATAGGAAAGACTAGATGACAGTGAGCAAATAGCATAGAAAATGAAGAGTGCCGTTTTTAATTTGCCAACAGGAAGATTGACAGTTAGATAGGAGTTTTGGGAAGTGCCTATTGTCCGCCTATTGTGTTTTGAGAATGATGTAATGAATTTAAATATAAAACACCTGTGCCTGTTTAAATATGTAATATGAACATTGGAAATTTTGGCACCTTATTATTATTACAATAAGAGATTCATTGTTTAAATAATCGAATGAATTAATGAATACTTAATTGCACTTTTTGTTTGTAGACTATTGATTTTAATGCCACAAGGTATTTCTTTCTAGCTAACCAGCCGTACTGTTATCTAGAAAATGAACTAAACTAAAAAATATATAATAATAAAATGAACTTAACATTGAAATATAACTAAAAATAGATAAATATTTCTTCATTGCAAGTTTCGGTCGCTTACTAGTGAGGCAATTACATATTATACCTAATAATCTGTACATATGTATAATAAGAGTATAAATCTAACGTACCTATACTATTCAGATTTTTGTGAAAAAAAATGTTGCAGGTGTCTTTGAATAAGTAATTTAATATATTTCAATCATTTTTAGAAATGTCTATCTGTCTCCTTGTTGGTTTAAACACGCACCACTGCTTAGGTACACTGTTCATGATAAAACCTCACCAATAAAATCATAAAGCATTTTCTCGAATAAAATTTAATCTTAGTTTCATTTAAATGGGTTTACTCTATCAAAATTTATTGTAATTTTAATGACGACGCGACTTAAGTACGAGAGAAAAGTAGATAAGTAAATGGACTTAATACATTCAGATGATTTTATTAGTCACTGTGTGTTTTACATTAGGTTCCACGCGAACAGAGTCGCGGGCACAGATAGTATATAATAATATTATTCATTATTTACTGAAGTAAAATAATATATTGTAATTAAGTAGATGTTTCAAGAGAATCCCGCCTAATTGATGATTCTCTCAAATTAATTAACGTAGAAATTTCACAGGCACAATTACATACAATGTAACTGCCTCAGTACAAGTTACAATATTGTAGGATACAAACTACAGGTAGGAATTGTACGGGTAATTTGGGCGGGAACCGAAGTGAACACGCGAACTTGCGTGCCGACGGACAGTCACAGTCGACGCAAAACTTGCTTATACCAAGATAATTTTACTTCGGATACAACCTATATACGAGCGAAGACAGCCTTATAACCAAACCTCAGTGTATGAAATAAGTTGGCAAGCGGATAATGGTATTCCCGTAGTCGTTTTGTAAACAGTTAGGCTTTGTCGACGAAAAGAAAACATGGAAAAACGGAATGGTCTCGGCAAAATACTAATTTAGCCCCGTATTGTATTTTCGGGTTGTTTATTTTGATTATGCACGCATGACTTAGGTATTGCAGTTGTAAAATAGATAAACTTCTTTTATAATGGGTAATACTATTTTTATTAAACATTGAACTAATGTTGTTCGCTCATTAAGTTCATAAAAGAAACAATAAGGGGCTTGAATATATATAACGTCGATTTCTATCAAATAGCCGTAATGAATTTGTTTTGAAGTATGTGAACATTTTGTAGTAACTTGGACGGCTTTAAAAAAAAACTTTAAATGCTAACATACTTTATACATTAACAAGAATTAAGGGTGACAAATCAGGTAATTTTCTTTTGAATAATTCCGTTTTATTTCAAAACAAGCAGTAAAATTCAGTGTAGATTGTGTAGATATGAAATTAGGCCTAGTAAAAAGTTAATGCTCGTTTTTTCTTTATTTCGTGTGTATCTGTCTCAACATTGTGTCACAGACACAAATGAGTGACACTTAAACATTTCTTACTAATTTTGAAAACAGGTTTGAAAAAACAATGACCTTTCGGGCTTGTGATGTATTATTATAATGCTAGTGGTCGCCTAGTAGTCGAGATTCCACCATAAATCATTTTGATATTCAATAAGACCAAAGAAAATTATAATTACAATTAGAATTTACATATTATATTATTATAAAATTAACCTACAATTTAACCAGTTAATTTTAAAGGGCATGTAAGGTATGGACCGTAAATCATGTTAAAAATATTGAATGTAGGACGAAAAAAGGTAATAATAGTTACGTGAGAGTAAAATGACGGATGGCCAAACGACATTTTCATTTACATGTATGTATATGTTGTGTGTCATTCAAGCATTAGTGTAACTAATGTACATTTTAAATAATTTAAAGAGTTTTTAATGCAATACATGCAAAAAAAATTGTGCACTTCTCCTCCATATCAACTTTAACTTGCCAAATTTCACGTTCATTCGTTCTCGGAATTGGCTTAAAAAGGGATACAAAGTTTTCGCTTCACGTATTAACATATAGATAACTATGTATGTATTTTAGAAAAACTTTAGCCTATTATCTCTACCTTTGTGCTGATATGTTTAAATTACGTGTTATTTGCGTAAAACTGTGAATTTATACCAATACAAAGGTACAGTGAGGTTTATATTATTATAATATTCAGGTTTATTAATTCATACGTTACCTTCTCAGACTATAATGAATTCATATCGTTTTCAATGATCCGAGAATACACCTAGAACATTATCCTTAAATTGTATCATTACAATTAAATGCAGTTTTATATTTGTGCCAACATTGTAACGTATTTTTTTTTATTTCATTTATATTAATAAACTTACTTTTGTTAGTGGCAGTTTCTTTAATTTAAGATAGAGATCTGTTATATGTGATTCGCCGTTATTTCAGTTACTTCTACGTATTCCACTTTTTATCAGGGTACTACAAAGCATATTTATAGTAAATGATTATAAGTATGAAAAAAAAACAATGGCGACCATATTCAGATTCAGAATTTATTGGTAGTAGCTGCTATCAAGTCAGCCTGTGAACATCTCGGTAGAAATATATACGCTAGCGGTCAATACGTGATAGATTTAACTCCATGAGGGTCATGTTACTATCTTGATATTGTTATTACTGTTATTTTTAAGTCAAATTAAAGTCGATGTTAAGTCAACAATAAATTCTAAACGGGTAGTTATATTAGCAGTTGGTTACAAACACCTATTCATTCCGATTGATTATGCAATATGTCTAATATTTACACCCAGTTTATAATGTTTTCGGTTCAATCAGATAAAATTTACCAATAGTATACAAATAATATAAAAAAACTGCTATACAATCTCTATGGAATATGGTTTTCGCAGTAATAAGAAACTGAATAATATAAGAATCTATGTAGACGAAGACAAAACTATTATGAACCATTCTTCTATGTTTGTGAACCGCTTTCTTTAAACAAAATTATGTAAGAGCTATGGACGAACTTTACTTTTTTATTGATAAAACATTTGGAGACAGCTATATTTCCCCTAACTTTGACGATACGAAGCCTTTATTTATATCTCTATTTGTGCTACTTCTTTTTTTTCTGCAACCTATCTTCTAGTAGATTATTTCTGCTATTGTTGAGTATGTAGAGTTATATTACAAATTTCTTGCGATCGTTTTAATGTTCTAAGAAGTTGGTAGTCTGCTTGTTAACACTTTTCAGGGAATTTTTGTGGCAAGTCAGAATCCATGCTCTGTGGTATTATTTGTCTATTGTATATTCTATTTATTTTAGGGTCGCTACCATAACTATACACCAGTAAATGTATTAAAAGTAGGACAATTGTGATTAATTATAAATGTCGTCATATTTAGAGACAACCACGGCATACTCCAACAATGAATTAAATATTAATAAAATTAAATATTAAACTATTTTATAAATTTATCAAAATAATACGAAAATAAGGGAATTGAAACAGAAAAAGGAAAAAATCCTAAAACTAATTGATACTCTAAAACAATATTTTAAAATATTAGGAAAATAACAAAGTAACAGAAAGAGAAAAAAAAATAAACCGATTAAAACTGTATTTTGTGAATAGACTGATATGTCCCTATCGTTGTTTTGAAATGATTTCATTTACCTGAGAAAATGTCACATGTTTTATGGAATGAGTTAAATGACCTAGGTATTTTGTTGACCGGAGAGGAAAAGCCTTTTACTGCATTTAAATCTGGTTTAAGACGAATCGCTATTGACTATGAAAATCAAAAGCTCATTTACTTTAGATACGAGACAATATTTGTAAAATTATCATAATATAACGTGTTATGAAAAAAGGACAGGGTCAGTGAAAGAATTTTTAGAATCTTATCAACAGTTTCAGATTCATCCTACATATATTAAAACTCACATATATTATCACTTATACCTAACTAACTTCGTACCTAACTAAATAACGTCTGCGTTGCTTATTATTTATAATATATTCTATTAACAGAAGAAAAAACAATAATAATAAAGTGAAAGCAAAAATACCTATACTTTTGGTTCCAAACTGTCTATAGTCTTATGTAATGCTTAGAAAAATTATTCTGTAACTTTAATAAATTCATAGTAAGAAACTATCGTGATTAATTCGATTTATGTACATTATATAGAAATGATTTATTGTCGGAATTAACAAATCTCAAATGGAAATGTGATTTTCATTAGTAGTTCTGCTAATTTGCTAATATTTCTTATAAGTAATAAAAAAAACAGGTTCTTCAAAACACATACCATCTAATCTTATTCGAGCGGTGAAAAGGTCTCAAACGCTTAAGGTGACCTTTAAATATTTTATCTGGAGTTCACTTGATTGTCGACCCACGGTTCTCTAGTACCTTTAGATTTAACCAGCATAGGTTGACATTTCCACCTCCCCTGTTATGTATTCGAACGAAGCTTCGTCCAGGTAATGCAGCGTCGGCTTATAGGTCTACGATGTTTGGACAGTTAAATAAGTATAGGATTAGTTAGGTACGTCTTATCTTGAGAAGAAACTTGACGTATCAAGGAAGAAATTTGATTTACTCAAAAGAAATGGAGTTGTCATTAAGATTTTATAGATTTCTTTATAGAGTTAACTTAGAAATTATTTTTTTTTAATTTAAAGTATATTCTAGTAATAGTTAAGTAATAAAACGTAATTTATATGTATAAGAATGGATACTGGATTTTCTAAAAACAATAAATTTTAATATTGGTTTAATATATCTACTTGAAAATTAGTATAGCTAAATGTTTCTCACGAAGAAAATTTTTATACAATCCATTTAGTTATATCTCACCACTAGGTGGCGCCACCATGATTAAGTTTATACTGATACCTATTAAAATTGGTATGAATAGGTACTTAGACATGCGACCAGGGGGCAAGCGTCTAGTATATCTATACATAAAATAAAGATCTCAGTTATTTAATATAATGCTCTAGATTAAGTTGTTTAATTATGTTAGATTTTGTTTTAATGAATGTATAAATATGTATTTAATACCAGAACTTGTTTGTGCATTTTAGATCGGTACACAATGAATTTACTTTTTAAATTAATAATAGGTGATTTTCGACCGCTTCTTTGGGCATAAAAAAATAGAACAGGTACAATCAAACCCAAAAATAAATATATAATATTGTCAATAACCAGTTAAGAAGAATTCGTCACAGAAAATAACTATGATTTCATTATGTATATATGCATTTAGATAAAATAATAATACTCAAATGAATTTCAACGGATATTTGGCTTACTTCAACCTGTACAATATACGCAGGTACAAAAAAAGGGATCCGTAAGAGTAAACACCCTCATTTGCATTGACCCGGAAAGCATTTTCTCGGTTTATTTTATAAAAAAAATCCACATTCACTGAGAGTAGTGTTTGTAAATTTTCCTTCTGACCTACTTGTACATCTGAAGACAATATAAAGTTGGTACACCACACCTCCCTGTGTCTATAACGGAGATGTTTAAATAGGGGCTGTCTAATATATTTCGGGGGTCAAATAAGTCTGGTGAGTTGGGCACGGCGTGGATCGATAGGACCCTGGCAGGTCGCCCGGCTCCGTTTCCCGCATTATTGTTATTGCGAGACTTCGGTGTCTATCTGCTTCCGCTATTGGTTCGGGCCTAGTAACGTGAGACAAAGATATGAAAACATATTGGGAAATATATGATCGGTATCAGATATCTTATACGATGGAATGAATAGAATGAGGCTATAACTTACCTATATGTAGTTTAAAGCTTACCGTTTCATCACAAAAAATACGTTGATATTTAGGTATATTATATATTTAATGATAAATTAATAATATCGTGTTTGAATATAAATATGATTTTGAATATATATTTATAGATTATTTTACTAGGTATAATGCATGCGTTTTAACTTATTCATTCGTTATAATATCAATATGTCATTAAATAAACGGGTTATAATAACAAATATAGTAGTGTTTAAGTTTTTATAAAAGTTACTAACAGGTAAATACTGTTGCTGTATATATTTTTTAAGGAATCTGATATATAAAATGATTTAATTATATAATACCATTAAGTAAACAATCCTTGTAGTAATATATAGGTACGTATATGCCATTTGTTCCTCTGAAATAACTAACGGTTTGTATGAAATAGATACGTTCTCTCCATATTTTTTTAATTATAGAAAATCATGGACCAACTCTTAGTCACCCGAGTTTCTACTTCAGGCTTGATGAACGCAATATTCAGTGTCAATTGCAAATCATATTGCCTTCTTTTTCTACTTGTTGTTCACTCTTTATGATGCTTGATAATTTTTAGTTACAGATGAGTGGAAACAACTATTTAAATTATAACTATATTATCTATCGTTCAATCTTAAAATTAACTGGAGTAGCCAGAAGCGCTAAATCATAATGTGCCCTAATCATTCACACCTCCACCGTATTTTACATTCATTAGGTAGTTTATTCACACTAATGTGTGCGATTGAATTCCACTTTATTGCTACTTTAAAAAAGCTTCAGAAATTTGATTTAAGTCTCAAAAATGTTTGAGAATTATTATCGAATAAATTATGTTAGGCATACAGAGATCGATAGAAGTTAAATTATTTTTTTGGCGATGGTATAAACCGATGCATGGGACATAAATACTACGTTAAAGTATACTTCGAGTGATATAATTAATGTTATAATCATTGAATCATATAAATATTTCAAACAAAAATTCTATTAGAGCCTAAAATCACAATTGGCTACAAAAAATGCAATTTTGTATGTATCTGTCGATGATAATGCAATTACTCATTCTGGATATATTCAATTCTATTATCAATACTTGTGATGTAATATTACAGGAATGCTCAGCGGATGTTACGTCATAAGTTTTTTGGAAACATTGAAACTCGCTAGCAGTTTTTGACGACGCCATTTTTAATTTCGGCACTTACTAATGACGCGCGGCAAGCATTTTAGCTCACGTATCAATCAGGTGCATTTTTATGCTATTCAGTTAATTAATAAACCAGTCTCAAGATTAATCTCTAGTACTTGTCATATTAAATTAGTGTTCTTACTTACAAAAATACTAGAATGTAGTCGGCTACGTCATAAAACATAATATTTAGTTATATTATATATCTATGTTTTAAATCGTTTAGACTAATTTGCCTTTTAGGCATAGGTTTATTTTCTAAATATTATTTTTTATCAGTACATATCTTCATCAAATGGAATATATTTTATTATGTTCGTGACTGGGATACTCTTCTGTACAATTTTAAAGAAAATTCACGTCATTATTTAAACAATTTTTTTGTAAATAATTTATTGACATATTTTTGTTACTTATGTGGGATAAAAATACAAGCAATATATATGAAACCCAAAAATACTTTCATTTACAAAATAGCTGTCAATTTACCTAAATGAAAATAATTAGGTGAAAACAATAAACTTTTTAACAAATTTAATTTAAATAAAAGAACCATTGTATCTACTTTACATTCTTTAAATTTGACTTTTCTAAATTAACTGTATTGATAAAGGTAAATAGACAATTAGTTTGCTATAATCATTAGCATAAGTAAGAACCATTGTATTTAGGCATGATATTGTAACCATCTTTAGGTAATACCTATAAAGTAAACATTTATTTACGCGATAACGGGGTTAAATATATACTTACCACACACAGACATAGTTCTATATTAAAATAAAATATTACTGTATATCCAATATTCATAAATGACGGGTATCAGATATAAAGAAGTATAAAATATTGACAGATAACGCAGATTCCAATAGGTGTAGGCAATGTAGGTAGAAAATATTTTCTTGAATCTTCTCGTCTGCTACAATGTCGTCAATAACATATATTAGTAGGCGGGTAAATTAATGTTTCATTTTAGGCCTGCATGCCGACGGTCCACGAATGTCTTCATTATCTACAATAATTATACATTTGTACCCATGAGGAGTATTAATTACTTATCGATGTAACAGGCAATAATATTGAGAGAAATATGACCGTGGACCGGTCCGGTAATCGTGGCCGATAATTCGTTCGGGATCGAAAGACACGAAAATAGAATGGCGACGCGACGCGGCGGGGATACAATCCGCCCGGTCCGCGTTCGTCCAATCAATAGCAACATACTTTGTTGCCTCGAGCGGACAGCGCGCTGTATTACGTATAAAAAAATGTATAAATAGAATATGCTTTCATCCATGAATAATACAAAACTCGGTGTTGTTGTATCTCCATATCTCTTACCGCATGACAAAGACGACTGCGTAGGTCTTGGTTGTTTAAATTCAAATTGACAACGTATAGGTACGTAAAGGCATTCCTATTCTAAAATATTTCCCATTCAGCTACTCTCAATTTCACCTACTATCAGAGGTACGCTTTTGTTAATATTATCAACGATGTTTATATAGGCGTGCCTAAAAGGTATTGGCAGTTGTGACAAAGTTAATATACCCATATGATAATATATTCTCTGTAACCTTTATAAGGGACCTTGATACTGATGGAATATAAGTTTACCTCAAATACTTAAATTTACAACAATTATAATATACTTACTCAATTAAACATAAGTTATTGTTATTGTAATCTAACCAGAAAACTTTCAGAATAATGTGTATATTTAGTTGTATGTCTCATTATTTTTACAAAGATATGTTAATAATAAGAATGTATTTATTAATATCTGCTAATAAAGTAATTATGTTTTATGACAAAAATGAAAGCAAAACAGTAAAAGTAGATACTTTTATATATGTAGATAAAATTGGTTTTAAATACAAGATAATGAGGTTCGTGCTAATTTTGCTAACTATTGGTTAAAATTGTACAACAAAAATATAAATTTATTTTTTATTTTTAATAGAAACTAGCCTCTTTCCACGGTTCCGTTAGCCTTAACGTAGAATTGGATTATACCTTTGCAACATTATTTTCTTGTGAATAGAAGGTACCTTATGTTCTTCTTTGTACCACTAATAACCTGCATGCAAAATTTCTTGATGATTGGTAGAATAGTAAAAAAAACTCAATTCGCATTTATTATATTAGTCAAGAAATAAAAGTAATTATCTAAATTACTATAATTGAAAAATAAACGTTTTTTAGATATGTTTGGAGTAATTTAAATTTATTTAATTGCTTTATTTTATTTCTAGATAATGGAGACTCGTTGATTTTTACTGTACAATTAACAAGAGGCAGATATTTTGTGCGAATTACATATTAATAAACTACTTCCGAGTAATAAATAAAGTTCTAATAAATAAGAATAAATTAAATGTTTATAGCCTTGATATTTTATTAATTTATTGCCAGGCACGTGCCATAAAACATAATCTTCACATGTTATTGTTTTTCTGCTCATACACTTTTACGGAATCTGCAAATGAAATTCAAGGCAGGATGGTAGTTTTTATTAATTAATATTATAGGTGGCAAACGAACAGGTGGGTCACCTGATAGTAAGTGATCGCTTCCGTCCATATACACTAGCAACACCAGGGGAGTCGCAAGTGCGTTGCCAGCATGTGTTTGGGGCAAGGGAGAGGGCGGAGGGGAGGTGGGCCTCCGGCGCTCTCACTTACCGAACGAAACGCAACAATGCAAACACTGTTACTTTACGTAGGTGTTTCTATAGGTTGGGTGGTAGTACCCCGGACGAGCCGACCCATTCATACTGAAACCAGTAATAGCTTCAGCGTGGCTCTACCACCTACAAAGTTATATTTTAGTTTAAAAAGCATAATAAATAGTACTGCATCATGCATCATTAGTTAAATATGCGTAATTTACGTCATAAGATATAGTATAAGATATAAATTGTTTGTATTTGCATATTAATAAAATTACTTATAAAATGTATCGCAATGGAAGTTTATTCGAATAACAAGATAACATTTATAGAAAGTTAAATAACAGTAATATACGGTTCAGTGTGTAAAATTATTAATGAAAATTTCCCCATAAACTTTTAATATGAAAACAATAACATTGCAATTGTCTAACAGCGGCTTCAATTTGCGCTCGAGTAATAAACGATTCGTACCTACATCTGGCGCCTCTATGAATCGTAATTTTATCACCGCGATGACATTCTCCTGCAGTTCAATTGGCTTTTATATCGTTTTTGTTCGACGACAGCCGATGCAAACGATAAATTCCTTAATTGAATTTATTCTTTAATTTTTACAATAACATTAAGATATCATTAAAGTTTTTTATTTACTTTCTGAGCAGTTGTTGAGATTATGCACCTTGAAGTGCATTTAATTATAATATTAAGTACATTTATTACACTGTATCATTTTATTGTAAATTTTTTATAAGCCTACCCATTATTTGTACGTATGCATGTTGATGGAGGTAGTAATGAAATAAATGGTTATCGGTGACTGTAAAATCGTTGGATATAACACATTTTTTTTCCATGCTACGGCCATATTCGACAGATTCTATGTAAATAAGGTCGCTCTAAAGAGACTTAGATAGCTTACATGTCAAATAAAGATATCATATCCAATGTTAGTATACACTTACATCCGATTTGTAGATATAATCAGGTAATCACACCTACACTATGTTAAATATGCCCTTAGATTATCCGTTTTGGTAGTCAATTCATAACACTTAGGTAATTTAACGCCTACATTAACAAAAAATAACATATGACAAAAAGATCTTGTCTCTGTATTATAAATCAATATTCATTATATAGATAGCACGCAGATAAACCATATGTTCAGTGGAAGGTCATCGACACCAGTCGCATCACATCCTCTGTCTTGATTGAATGAAACATGACCATCATATGCCTTATTCACAACTGTCTGTTCATTCGATCACCGTCTTCCCTACAATTCTTAACCATGTTTATTCTGTAATTTCAATCGAAAGGTGAATAACCAGTAAACAGGTAACGGGTTCCAACAAAATGTCATACTATCGAATAACAAGCTTTCGTTGTGTTTGTATTCGGCCGTCTCCGTTCAATTTATACGACATTGATTTTTTCCATATTTAAATTTGACGTCATTATACACGTCTGGTATTTTAATAACGTGTATTTTTGTTGCAGGTACCTACTGTGCCGTCTATGACGACGTTAGTGCAGGTTGGTCGTTCGTCGATTAACAGTATAACGCGCATACTAATATTTCCCCTTACATATATCTAATAACATTTCTGAACTTATAGTATATTGAGAAATTAATATTATTCACCGAGAAATATCTTAATTAAGCCGAGGAGAGAGTAGAAAAGTCCGAGACACCTCGCGTTTCATTACAATGATCCCTTGGCCTCATTAAGGTGTCGGTGTTGTATAAAAAGTGAGTTTATATAAGAAGTTAATTCGGCATCACACCTGTCGCGGTCGTAACTTTTCCCTCAGGATGCCTGTACAATGGAGCTTGGCCCCGTCTACTGCTGACTATTATTTTACATTTACCTCATTCGTCTTGGCGGCATCCTCAGAGAAAACATAAAATATTATAAAGACATCATTGAATTGACAGTTCGATTTTTGAAATGGCCGGCACGGATTGGTGAGATTATTAACGGCTTCGTTACGTCATAAAAGTATTTTTAATGTTAAGTTATGTATCGCTATGATATTGATTAAATTTAATAATGTATTAGAGGGTTATAATATTATGTTCGGGTAAATTCACCTGCTTTATGTAAAAGTATGCGTTCAAATAATTATTTCCATCTGTAGATTAATTCGTTTGTTGTAGTGACTCGGTATAATTTATATATTGATTATCCGATACGAAATATATATAAGGGTTGTTGAGGTATGTATGCTTGGTACACATATATGTTTCAACAACTCATATATGTATGAATAGTTAGCTTAGCTCAGGTTAGCTCATAGAGGTCGCGAATTGCATGTATCAGGCAACAGCCAAAACCGAGGTGTGCCGCGCACCCTTGAGCTAGTTGTCAAAATAAAATCGGCTGAGTGCCTTAAGCCCTCGCCTTAGTAGTCCGGTGAAGCTGTTATGACCTAGCTTGGTCAATAGCGTAGTCAGTTCGAAAAAAAATAAAATAATAATAATTTATATACACCACTACCTGATATGTCATCTTATTTGATATGGTAAGATGGATTACTGTAGATTATTGTACCTAATACATTTTAGACATATATTTATTTTCATTGATATACAGTGAAAGACGAAAACATTCTGGACACGTACATAGATAAAACGCAAACGTTACCTAAATATTTTTATACTTTTCTCTCTGGAAATTCTATTAAGTTTCGTAGGTAAAATATCAAAAGTATGATGTTGCCCTCTGCTAAGTAAAGCGAAGTGAATATTTGCTGAAATTTTCTGCGCGAAATGTTCCAATTCCATTTCGGTAAGAGACTAATAATACACTTTTTCCTCTTTTTACTTCTTACTTCCACCCTTTACTGTTATATAAGAAAAGTGAACGCCATAGAAACGGTTCTGTTAAATTTTTAAGGAAAATTTTCAATTTCATTATACTATAATTAACGCAGAAAGGTTTCTATCTTTGATTAAGTAATTTAGAGTGTTGTATAACTGAAATTATAATCTCTTTAATTACGAGTATATGTATATATAACTATTAATCTTGTTATCTGAGTATATGTGGCAGTAGGCAGTTCAATATTTTATGGTAGGTATTTGTGGGGACACTCTTATCAATATGTCGCATATATTTACATCGATTTGTTTGTACGCGCATTGTATAAGAATTACTCGATAGATGAAAGGAAACTTACATCTGAACAGTTTAGGTCATAAGCAAATCTAGAAATATTTTCTGTTGCGATTATAATACGTTTATATCCTCTTATTTGGAATAACCGGATCCAGTTTCATTAAACAGTGCAAAGAACAGATGAAATACATTTTCAAATATATTCATCGATATTAAAATAAGCATGTATTCACAGAAATCAGTACAATTTATAATATATGTACAATCATAGCATACTTTAAATGAAATGAAAACACGTTCATCATACCTACCCATTTATTTATTTGAGAAATTTTAAATATTCATTATTCTACTTTATATATTTACCAACTACATTTTAGTTTTATGAGAATACTTCGCGAACGTTTAAGTCTTTATAAGTTTTTTTTAAATATTTAAGTTAATAGTTAAACAGTTGAATCGAGTAAATTCAAATAGGTTAAGCGAACATATTTCGCTAGTTCCTTCTTGTATAAGTAATCATGTGTCAAATCTTCGCAGTAAGCAAGAAAAAAAACCAAACGTTAATATAAACAACAACAAAAAAATTCCCAAATTTTTTTAATACATAATCATCAACAATCAAATCTCTTTTTATCTGTAAATGAGAAAATGTAATTAATACTTATATAATATAAAATAATTTCTTTTTATATGACCGTCTCCATTAAGTTACTTTTCCAAGAAAACTTGCACGCTTGAACGGACAACGAACAGGTCAATTATTTAGATTGGCGGCGCGCGGCGGCGACGTTGTGCCCGGCGCGCGTATCTACTACGTAAGATTGCCAGTGTATTATCGCCCTTACCCAGCACTCAGTTTTATTTTTCAAATGATTAATGTAAAATGCTCTTCAAGATTAACGAATAGACTAGCATAAAATCCCCATTTTCCCTTGAGAGCTTTTAATTTTTCTCTTAGAACTAACACAAGTAGGATCTCTTTAGATAATTACTTTTACGTAAAGCTATGAATGTACGCGAGTAAACGTTTGAGTTTATATGTGTGAACTGTATCAAAACATAAATACATCAAAATATATAATCCTTCGACCGTAAGTTCAGCGCATCTGAGCTTAGTTGAGACAATTACGTAAAAATTCCACGTATGCGGGCGCAGGTTATACTCGTATTTCTATGATTCAAGTTATTAGTTAATAGCGAATTGAAAAATATTTTAAGGAATTTAATACCGTTTTTACATTCTTAACATAATATCTTTTCGCTATTTAAATTAATGTTTGCTTCAATTACTGAGTAAACAATTATTATGTAATAGCTTTACTCGGAAACAGTAAATATTTCTGGATAAACTTAGGCATTTTTATCTGCATAAACAAACAAACAAACTCACCTTCAAATGTATAATATTAGTAAAGATATATCAAGTGCAATACTAGTTACTTTATAGGTGTAAACCTTATTAACATTGTTAATTTATCCTTGTTTCTGTACGTAAATTGTAAAACATTTCTTAAATAATACTATCGCATAATTAAATCAGCGGCTTGTTACATATTTCTACTTATTTCTTGGAATTAATACAAGATTCGATACTATAAATAGTAAATGTTTCTTACAATAAAAATTATTAACGGCGTAATCAATAATTTATTATTAGTTTCTACAAGTAAACACATTCTGTATAATATATAAACTATCATTGTAACTCAAGTCTAAGAGTTATTAATAGTGATGTGTTTTTTGTTTAAATTCTTTTATTTCAAACAATTAATTACTACATTGATTAATCATCGTTACCTATTTTATAAATTTCGGTATGTCGACAATATTTATTGAAACTTGGCTACAAAATATACTTCTGCAAATAAACTAAAAATATACCTACAGATTGTTAAATCTCATAAGTTAATTTTCGATTTATTATTCTGTAACACCACGAACAGACTAAGACACGCGACCTTATATAATGTATACTAGTGGGCCCGGCGGACGTTGTCGTGCCCTCATAATAAAAAAAAGCCTTGATAAATGATATACCTAAACCTTCTCCATGGATCACTTCATCTACTAGTGTGAAAACCGTATGAAAATCCGTTCAGTAGTTTTTGAGTTTATCGTGAATAGACAGACAGACAGACTTGGTGGAGGATTTTGTTTTATAATATGTAATGATAAGAATATGTATTGATTACACTATACATAGGTATTTATTTTTTAGCTTAGTCTTCCTCGCACTTTTTTACCCGGTTTAATAGATATAAAAGGTATATATAAAATAACTGAAACTCAGACAAAAGTCGCATGATCTTTGAAAGTTTGAACTTGATGTTAGTTAATAAAGCATAATGAATTATGTATACCTAAAGGAAATAGATATATTTTTAAATATCCGCAACTTATAAA
Organism: Antheraea pernyi; assembly: GCA_015888305.1. Classification (NCBI taxonomy): domain Eukaryota; kingdom Metazoa; phylum Arthropoda; class Insecta; order Lepidoptera; family Saturniidae; genus Antheraea; species Antheraea pernyi. The sequence goes on from MU159001.1 coordinate 161,693, forward strand.
ATAGACCACGCACCCAAATGTACAAGTCGATATTTGTGAGTCGGTTCGCGTATGCTCGCCGTATATCAATGGCTGTCGACGGCTACTCGATTTTCAACTGCTCTGTTGTTTCATATATATCATAAAATTAACACATAGAATTTTACAGCTATTATAGTATCGAAGACAAGACATAATACACAAACTTCATAGAATATATAATATATTGATACATCCTTAGTTTCAATATAAGAGTTATATTATTTATATATATTCAAATTATTTATTTATCCACGAATAACAATATTTTATAATAAATGAATAAATAAATTACTTTATTAAAAAAAGATAGAAAACAAATATTAAGAAATTGCAGTTAAAGACAGCATATTAATGGTAAATTAAAAAAAACAATAATTAACTGTTTTTAATTTCTATTGATCTCAACAATTTTTCAATATTTTATAATAGGAAAGTATGAGTAGGTAGCAGCTTAACTGAGTAGTTTTTCGATTATACTACAAAGAGGATTTAGTAATAGTTTTAGTCTCTATGCTAAGGATATAAAGTTTATATCATAGATCAGATCAACCACAAATTTCGGTAGTCCCGGTGAGTCGTTAAACATTGAGGGAATCATTATATGAATTTAAATGTAAAACAAATGTATTATTATACTGCGAGTGTTATTTCTTGATGTTGTCAATGCATTGGTCAACCAGGTATATGAAGCCTCTACGCTGGGCTGTCCTTAGTTATTATTCTACTGATCATGTCTTTAGTATTCAAGTCGAGTGTGGCACACCTATGGCCTATGACACTTTCCGAATATTAATAACAGTCAAAAGTTCTGATACCTTGCAAATACATTGTCATGTTTGTAAATATATTGGAGTGCAATTAGAATATGTTACCATGTTTTCTAATATACATGTTATAAATGTTAATAAAATATGTTGTAATGTCGTCTAGAACCTAATAAAATTCGGCACAGAAGACAATGAATGCGGAATAATTTGTATCAATTATTCAAAAAATACTATAAATCATATACCAAAGTATTATCTATGATACGCAAATATTAAATAAAATTATTAATTTAAGCAAATTGACTTTTGGAGTCAGGTTTAAGATCATTCATTATTGCAATATTATATTAGTGTTTAAACTCAATTTAGTCGTATTAAAAATAAAAAAACGTTAATTAAAGAAATAATAGAGTTATCTTGGAAACTGTTATGCATAATTTATATTTCTTTTAACACATACTTAATATTGCAAATGAGAAAGTGAGTTTGTTTTTTTGTTATACTTTCACTTCGTAACTATTTAACTAATCATCATATAACTTTGCATACAGGTTATCAGGGGTACATAATAGGGCCATAGACCTTTTATTCCGAAAGAATGTACTGTTACCTGTTACCGAGGGATAGATCAAATCTACATTAATTTGAGCGAAGATGCGAGGTAAAGTAGTATGTAATATTCATATTAAGCAAACGCTCTCTCCCATGTGATTTTTTGTTGTGATCTATGCCCTTAACACTTTTAATACAATGAGAAACCAAAAACAAAATCATTATTGAACGGTATTCTAAAAATATAAATACCAGCTTCAACCGTATTACACCATAAAAGCGATCACGGATAACCCCACTGTCGCCACACTCTCTTTAAATTCATTTGAGGACGTATCTGGTCGTATTTGCATCGAAATTTGCGAACAGATTCAATTATGCAAAAATAACGAAAGCCGCAGAGTGATCCCAATTCGCAATAAGATTTGCATTAATACAATATTATGTGAAATGAAACGTACCTAATCGGTTTAAATATAATATTTGATATGGAATCATGTTCTAGAAAATTTGGCAAAATGTAATTAAATTTAATTTAAAAAAAAAAAGGATGAAATTAACTGTATGAACTCGATATTACATGAACGAAGAAACGTATGTATGAGATATTTTGTTGTTTTTAATACAATCTCAGGTACCTATCCTAATTATATGGTACATTTAAATATTTTGATTATAATACAGATAACTAATTAGTATAAAACGGGATTTAAAAATATATGATTTATTCATATTAAAGGCGAGAAATTCAACGGCACATACATACCTACTTAGCATAATATTATCATATAATATTTAAATATAAAAATTAATACTTCCAAAGAAGCGTTATCGTTTCAAATTATCTACTTTTATTTGTACAAAATAATAATTATGGCATTTATTACACCTACCTGTTCTTATACCTATCTAATTGTTATAAGGATCTCTGTGCCTGATTGCTATGTGAAATATTGTTTTATGAATTATAAATTAAATCATTTCATTATACCACATCTGTTATAATAGAGATATATGTGTGTAAGTTTACTACATTAATTGGCGATTATTTAAAATACTTTCTTAATAATGACAATTAAAATCTAGCATTAAGTACATAATGCATATATTAATCTAATCATACGATTTTATCATTACATAGTATAAAACAAAGTCCCCTACCGTATCTGTCTGTCTGTCTGTTCGCGATAAACTCAAAAACTACTTAACGAATTTTCATGCAGTTTTCATCAGTAGATAAAGTGATTCATTGGGATGGATTAGGTATATAATTTGTCAAGTTTTTTTTATTATAAGGGCGGGTTTTTTTTTCGAACTGACTACGCTATTTACCAAGCAAGGTCTTAACAGCTTCACCGGACTACTAAGGCGAGCGCTTAAGGCACTCAGCCGATTTTATTTTGACAACTAGCTCAAGGGTGCGCGGCACACCTTGGCTTTTCTTATAAGGGCGGGATAACGTCCCAATCATATAATTTACGAAATAAAATTCTATAAGAGCTTATAAATAAATTTTATCACTATTACCAATATGTAACGATTAACGAAACAAAGTAGTTACTACACAAAATTAATGTACCGATGACTATATATAGGAAACTTTTTTTAGATCAAATCAACGACAAAATTATTTAAATGGAGCACGGTGGGGTCTAATCCCTAGCTCGAACCGAATTAAATTCACGTTACGGGACGTTGACGATTTTCCGATCCCTCCCTTATTACACCTACTTCCTCCTCGGCTTAATAGAGTACCTACCGCGGACTAATTAGAATTAATTAGATGAACCTTACTCTGATATCGTGATGAAAAAAGAGATTGGATTTTTGACCTAATTTAATGAAATTTCTTTCATGGTCTTTCTTTTAGTCTTTTAAGGTATGATTAATTAAAAAAGGCTTTTAAGAAATGACTTTCTAAAATTATTAATGTTATTTACAGCTGCTATTACAGAATTCCGTACATTTTTTAAATAGTTATTAAAGTGTATAAAATAATATAATTGTATTATATTTGAGCCCGTATGGTTATTGGATGTTAATGTTTATTACCTACATGATATTACAGTATAACGTTAGCTATTCTAAATCAAAAACTGTTTGTAGTTACTTTTTATAATACACGAATCGACATAACTCTTTATTAAGTATATTGTGTATATACTAAAATTGTTTGCATAAAATAAATAGCTAAAATAAGCAGCATTGAAGTTTAAATAAAGTCAAATAAATCTTAAATTAGAATTTTAAGTGACTAATATATTAAATACCAACACATTTTGTAAATTGTTGACCTTCGATAACAAAAACTGATTGTTAGAAAAAATCCAATATAAGCTCAAATCGTGAACAACAGGATTAAGAATACATATCGAGAAACGATGTTAATAAATTGTAAAATTATGCTAAATAAATAGTTAATAGGTATATTTATCATATTCAATATTGCATCAGAGCTTTTGATTATATCTATTAGTTAAATAAAAATATGTGTAAATATATTCGTTGGTTAAAAACGATAATAAGACGTTTTTACATAACACTTTTATTCTACTGAAATAATAAGGATGCAAAGAAACTACTTAATTTCATTTAACCTTAAATGTTATATAAGAGTTAAGCTTCTAGCGTAATGTTCTTGAAGATAGGTAGGTGGATACTTAGGTCGTGCAACTGTACCGTTTAACGCCGCATTTTGGCCAATGTTTATTTCCAAGTGGTCTGTTTCAGGAACCACCTACTTTATGAGACTGTTATCCAGTTTCTAAGAATTTCTGTTCGACCAACCTGCACGATCGCAGTAAAGCCCCAGTGCAGTGCATTTTTAAAAGGGAACGCCCCGGGGACTGTTGCCCGGGCTTTTCATTATTTTAAATATTCAGTGATGTGCAGTGTGTCTGGAGTTCAACTGAAACACTATGTCGGTGTTCGCTACGGATCGGTGAGTACATTTTTATTCTACTTGTAGCTAAAAGTGATAATTTACTAAACGTATTTTATTTAAGAGTAGTCTAATTCGCGTTGATACTAACTTTCCTTCAAACAGTATAAATTAATCGTCCCCACTCAAAATTAAAGTAATGCCCTATAAAAATATTCATACAACAAGCCGGAGGGCCCAATAGCCTCATTAGTTACCATTGCCGCTTTTACGAAACTCATTACTAAGATAATTTTCGTCCTTGGTCCAGCATTAAGCATAACGCGCAGGCTCAGTAAAACGGCGCTCCGACACGGCCTGACATTAAATACTCCCAGAGGCTCCTCTATATTCTGACAATTATTCCCTAAAGCGAACCCTTCGCTGTGTAGCCTACAATTACCTTCCATTCAGCTAGAGGCATTTCGCCGCGGAAATAAAATAAAATTGAGGCGGAAAATAAAATGAAATATCGAGAGATACGTTCCAATTACTCCGTGTAGGTATGTTCGCTGCGGAGGTTTTTAACAGCAACATATGTAGTAGCTGTAATTTAGGTACCGATGCATATCCATGTAGTAATATAATATATAATAGTTAACATTATTTTTAAGTCTTCAATACACTTGAATCTGATAGTCTGGTTATTACTCAGAGGATAAGTACAAAGTAAAACCTCACAAATGCATCGTTTGTTCACATACGACTTTGTATTTGCTTCAAAATAACTAAATTCAACAAAGTCGTGTACACTTGCGTTCAATGCGGGCTTAGTTTTAATACATTTATTTACGCTCGTTATTTTCTTAGAACCCATATTTTATCCGCACGAATATAACTGACCGTATCTTTCGAGATGGCTTACTCGTCTGTACATCTCAAGTTTTTCTTCATAAGCTACTCAAAACGTTAAATTTATTTCGGCCCGGGAGCGTTGAATTAAGAGCCGCCTTAATCCTTTCGGAGCGAAGTTAACCTAATATCATAAAGATGGAACAAGGCAACTTGTACAGCGTAAAGTCAAATATTATCCTTTCAAAAGATTAAAGAGTTATTAAAGCTACATAGACGCGTAGGTATCTCATTGTAACGTATCTACGCATGACTAGGTATTTATTTCATTGTGTTACTTAAATACATTTTTATATTCGTTCAATAATTATAGGAAGTTAAACAATCCTTCTTTATTTAATACTAGCTGTTACCCGCGGCTCCGCACGCTCTTTTTTAAAATGTATTAAAGAAATGTAAAATTGTGGGTGGGTGTGTACATTACAGAAACGCTTTTTCAAAAACATTTGTAACTTCGACACGAACGCCATCTACTGTAACATGTAACGTGTACATTAGATATATGAATACTAATAATATATCGAATGGGATGGGATTTATCTTCAGCAACATACCTGGATTTTCAACCTACTATATACCAAACTCAGTGCTCACTAACACTATATAAGAAAGTAATGAAAATTATAAGCTATACATTATCGAATAATATATCTTAAATCTTTTATTATATAGATATAATATGCCCGTATTGTCTATATACTTAAGTTATTCTTATACGTTGCTATAAACGCTGAGTTATGGAGAAGCAAACGCGGTAAATAAAACAATATGGCCGCCAAATTGACCAAAAAGATGATATAATTCATATTACATACAAATATATGACTTTCAATTAGGTATATTTATTATTATTGGAGTCCAGTAAGGTACACATCTATCGCGGTTGTAACATATATTTGATCAATTTCACACGAACGAATGCCCAGGTAGCAGTTAATCACTACATAGTGTACCAATTCAAATTAAAAAAGAATAATTAAAATCGGTTCACAATTGACTAAAATATTGATTAAAATACATAAAAAAATACATACAACCGAACATAGTAACCTCCTCCTTTTTCGAAGTCGGTTAAAAAAAAGTCCTCTGTCAGCTTATCTGTTCGCGATAAAGTCAAAAACTACCATTTTCACCAGTTTTTTACCACACTTTTTCACCAGTAGTTAGAATGATTATTCATGGGGAAGGTTTAGGTATAACTTGTCAAGGTTTTCATTTTATTATCCGTCTCTTCTTAATTTCCTACCTCGCCAGGCAGCGTTGGTGGGAGTGACAGATTTGTATTAATTAAATTCCTTGGGTATTCCTCTCGCACCATTTACCCGTGTGAGCAGGAATTGCCTTTGCAAGACTTCTACCAGACCCGGCGGTGTTGGCCCCTCAGCAGGGCTCCAACTTGTGGTCTGAAGAGGCAAAACTTTAAGCCCTCCCTGACGATTTCGTGGGAAGCGCAATGAATACTAGATGATATACCTACCTTGTGTATCGTTGTCCCAATCTACTCGGACACAATTGTCAAATCTTACCAACCGGTTATATAAATTAATAAGGTACTATGGCTAAATGGATAAGTTTGTATTATAATTACAAATTTTTGTTTGTTTTTTTTTATGTGATTATTTTAATTAACCCATATAAATTTATAGTGGAGTACTTTATACAAATATCAGGTACAAAAAAGTAAAATTACATAATAAAGTAAAATTTATATGTGTTATACTTTCTGTAAATTTGTGGATGACTTTTTAAGATCAAAGTCTTATTTTTTGTTTACGTAGATACGCATTTGTAACTTGGAATGGTTCCAAACTGCATTCGGTCCAAGGAATACGCAATCTATATAACTGAACACAATTTCGAATCTGTCCCGTAAACATCAGGCTGAATTGTTATGTTAGCGGAATTACAACTGGGCACCTTACGTGGTCTTTGTTATTGTGAAGGTTAACATTAAGAAATGGATATGACAAAATAGAAGCGTCTTAGAGCGCAAAAAAAGAACTCGCACTTCGTTTTGTAACGAAGCCGGCCATTTTGGGAACGAACCGGGAGGGGCGGGGCGCGACCACCGTCTAGTTTGATTTATTAAGTTACCCCGTGTCGCATATATGGACTCTGAAATAAATTTTCTCGGTGATTGTACTGTTCATGAGTGAAATTAATATACGGTAGAAGAGATTTTCTTCGGATATTAAAGTTTTATTTGTCACTCCTTAATTTAAACTTTTATTTCTACGAAATATAATACTAAAATAAATTATTTACCAGACATATGTACATCGTTTAATAAATCTGTTATTTTTTTAATTCGCTCAGTATTAAATCATAAATATGTATTTCTAATTACATGCATATTGAGTAGGTGAGTACATGCATACTTTGGAAGTAAGACTACTTATAAATTTTAATTATTTCGTTCGAACTTATTCCTTTATGCTTCTAAGGCATAAATTTAAACTTTACGCTTAACGAAAACTTATATAACGTCATGTACAGGTATTTATATGGATATTTTATGTCCATAATGATATTAAGTGAAAATTTCAAAAACGTTGTGGGAGGTCAACATTACAGTGATCGTTATCTGAATTTAATTACAATTTATCAATAATAATATCGTTGTAATTACATAAGAGGAACTGGCGTAAATGCTCATTCCGATGTCGTTTTAGCTCTTCGATGAATGCTGACGCTTACATTGTACGGAGTAGCTTACACGGTATGAGATACATTAACTCAAGGTAACAGAGCTTATGAATATCTACGAACAAGATCTATTCAACTTTATCTGCTACAGATAAGGTTTAATTTACTTCGCCATAATGAGGGAGATAGTACATTTTGAAGGGGATACTTTTGAATTGAGACGCAACATTGTTCCATCGAGATTAGTCGAGCTATGAGTTCACCGTCCTTTTCTAACGCAAAATAAAGATATTGAATTTTGATAAGGCTGTCTCTGTCTCCTAAAATGTCTTTGATAATATGCCCCGGTATAAAATAAGCTCTGTAAATGTTAAAGATGATGTTAAATTAAAAGCCCGTTTGAATATTTAATTATAGGAATACTAAAAATTTTATTATAACAAATACTTTGTGAACGATATAGATCTCTATTTTAAGTAAGGTTATAATACTGTTAAACTATGTATCAAATTAGCCAAAAACTGATTTAAAATTAATTTTAAGGTATGTTAGTATTTAAAAAAAACCTAGTCTCCCCCCTTTCAAATATTCTGCATTGTCTTTAAGGTTATATTGAATGGTATATGTAATTAATTGAGCTTATAAAAAATCTGTAGAATACAACTTGTTCAAATAACTTAAATAGGATATACAATATGTATCTTTATGTTTACGTTAGCGATTATTAGCAAAGGCTGCACCGCGGTTTCATTCGCATTTAATTTTCCACGGCCGTTTGTAACTTCATTTTAGTTTATCATAATTTGTGACCAACATAAAATGGTAGTTGTTCAGGCTGTGACATAATATTAAATATCCCATCATCTTAGTCAATGAATTCATCTTGCTCAATAAACAAGCTAAAAATAGGACTTTTAAACTTTCACTAGTAGCTTCAGATATTATTTATTCGAAATATTATCGAGTATGCGTATCGCACAGGAACTTGAAACGATTTTTTAAGTACAGAAGAACGATCTATTCGATTAAACTAATAGGTACAGAGAAAGACACAAATAAAAAGAATTTTAATTAGACTAGTTTGAATATTCATAATAAATAACAAAGTCCACTGTTTATCTTATAAATTTAAGTTTTTATGCAATAAATATAACTGAGAAATGTTGTATCTTTTCCTATACTTATTAGTTTAATAATTCTTGCTTATTTTAAAAATATTCGACTAGTTTGAGTTATTCGAATATTCAATTCGAAATTCAAATTGAACATCATTATTCGATTCGATTATCGAGAATTATTTGCACACCCGTATTATCAAATTTTCACGTATATCTGTACATCTCTATGACATACTGATATTCAATTGAATATAAGACTTATAGTTATCATGATCATGGATTCGATCCACATTAATAACAACTATGTTTGTAGTTTCAATGAAAATGGGTGTAAAAAAAAAGCTTAAAAAAAACAGAATGTTCAGAAATTCTTATAGTAAAATGGTACAATATAGATTTTGGCATGATTGTCTTGTCCATAGGAGAAATCAATCTTCGTAATTATACCTTCTGGCTGATATTCACAAATTATTATATTAACCTAATGGAAAAAAGTAAAATATTTAATGCGCCTAGTCGCCCTAGATATCTTAATATTCTTCACCGTGTTATTTCGCAGTTACGAGATTTTCTTTTATCTGAAGGCAAAATGTCTCAGAACATTGACGCAGGTCTCGACGAAGCGAGGGCATTATCTGTAACTTTCACCGAACAACGTAAATCTAGCGTAAGAACAAAATCTATATAAGATACCTTTATTTATACTATGCAAAAGGATAATTTATAATAGTAATAATAAATGGTCACAGGCAAAAAAATCAGCCAGGTCTTCATATTGATAGAATCTCTTAGATTTAACATTTCCATTTGATAATTACGTATCGTAAATTTTGTGACGTGTATATATTTTTGTACTTCCATATATTTTATCGCAGCGATTTTTTTCTTAAAGCTGAATCATTTACAACTTGATTTAAAATAATATCTACATATTAGATATCAATTTGCATCTATAAATATTTGGAGAACGAATTAAAAGAATATGTAAACAAAATTTATAATTATTATTCAAGTATTAAACGTAATTATTTTACACTAGAGTTTGTCTGTAAGCATCTCGGTAATTTCACAATTTCACGCTGAGGCGGAGATCTCGTTACTCACCCGGGATTTTATCCCAGCTCTCCGGGTATCCCTAATGTACTGGAACAAATCGTCCGGCCACATGTAGAAAATAATTATAAAGTCATCCGCTCCAACTACACACCTTTCGTGAGAACAAACATTTATAGCGCTGAAATCGCTTATTTATCACAAAAGTTTTTAGTTAATTTTTTCCTCTCCCTCTTATGGGATCCAAATGATTATATACTGCTTTGAATATACGGTCTTATACTCGATGCCCTTCTTTACAATATCTAGAAGTACCAATATATATGTATGTGCTGCAATATAAAGTTACATAATAGAGTAATGTTGGCGCCACGAAGCAACATCAATATTTATAAAAGGCGCTCTCACGCTAAACCAGGAAGTGGTCCTCCATAGCAACTTACTTAAAATTGTTGTCATGACTTTGAAGTGTAGGGTAAGTGTACGTTTAAAAAAGGGAACTGGCGATAATTGTTTCTTTTATCCTGATATTTTCTCCTAACATTTCCAGTAAGCGATAATAAAAATCTTGTTCGTATAACTCGGCCACGAGTTCCACAAAACTCTTGTCAGCGAATGGACGATAATCCACCGCTTAGTTGTCCTTTTTACGTAGAAAAAACTTTTCCTTTTGAATAACCCCCTTATTTTTTCCTTGCCGACCCCTCTTTATTCATAAGCCGCTGACGTAACTTGGAGAACCCTAAATGAATGGTTGTTCGTTGTTTTACGGGTCTATTCACAATGCTTTAGCTCGGAAACTTCAGAGATTTGTCCGTAGGAAAAAGTAGACGAGATTTTTGTCGTGAATTATATGACGCCTAAATTATTGAATTATCTTTAAATGTAGATATTATGTATTTTGAAAAGTTTTTATATTTCATACTTTTATCTTGTATTCACAAAAGTACACTGTTAGAAATGCTTGTATGATACTACGTAGCAAACGAACAGGTGGGTCACCTGACGTTTAGCGGTCACCACCGTCCATAGATACTTGCAACATCAGGGGAGTCGCTTATGTGTTGTCATCCTTTGTTTGGGGGGAGAGGGAGGAAGGGAAGGGGAGGGGAGTTGGTTCTCTGGCGCTATCACTGACCGAACGAAACGCAACAATGCAAGCACTGTTACTTCACGTCTGTTTTCTGTGAGAGGGTGGTACTACCCCGGGCGAGCCGACCCGTTCATGCTGAAACCAGTAATAGATTCAGCGTGGCTGTACCACCTACAAATGTAGGTTAAGTTTACTTACATACAGGATTACATTTCTGAAAAATGTGACTCGATATCTGAGTATTTTTAGATATTGAAATCTTCATCGATCGAGTCGGAACGGTATGAAGTTATATTGTACTATCAACGAAGTAAGATTGAATTATATATTTTAATAAATACATTAACTTTACATGGTAAATTCAATCGCGGCGCATTGGCTTGTAATTACAATGTAACATTCTAATTAGTCGGCGCGTACAAAGTGAGCTGCATATTGTAGGCAACAGTATCACTTCGTTTACATTGGACAGGTTTATTTATTAAACTATTTTAATGAAGAGAATCATGAACATGAACAGATAATGACTTTTTTTACTGTAAAAGTGTAATGGAATGCCATATTGTTTTATTCATAGCTGTAATGTGATCATAGATATAGCGGTAAGTGACAAAATCATCGAGAATAAATTATAGGAATAGATACACTATATAGTATGTAACTAATATATACGCGAAAATTATTAGTTTGTGGATCGACTGTCTTAAGATTTCCAATTTAAAAAATCATGTCCAAATCTATTTTGATTCAATTATTAATGAATGTATCTATTATACATCAAAATATTCTCTTAAATTTTTTTTCTCGAATTGAATACGGTATTGACCTTGCAAGGTCTTAACAGCTTCACCGGACTACTAAGACGAGCGCTTAAGACACTCAACCGATTATTCTCTTAGTGATGTCTGTGTTAGCAGTGATAATTATGACATATTTGTTCAAGCTAAATTTACTAAAATTGACTCTTATTGAATACTCTTACGATATGCATCTATATGATACTGTTTACTATGTACTAATCTATATATTAAAAAATAAGAACGCAGTTAATCTACAATATAATATTGAATATTATCATTTTGAATTCTGAAAATATTTGATCTTGTAGTAACAGATCGCTTTACAAGCTTTAATATAAAGGTAGTAAGAACGTTACGATATAAAATGAAATTCATCTCGTTTTATGCACATAGGAATAGCGTAAGGTTTCGTCGGAGTCGAGAGGAAAAAATTTGAATTTAGATGTCGGTGGGAGTCGCTTGGTAACGGGTTCCGAGATCCTTCGCTTTACGACGTACGGCTAAAATGCTGTTCTCGAGTCTGCCTGGAAACTGTACTCGATTTATAAGAAACGGAGGCGGAGTAGTATCCGAGAGAACGCGAGCCAAATGGATACCTCTCGGGGCGAATGCTACGGGCGGCCGTTTGTTCTGGAATTACTGTAAAGTTTCATTCCGTATCTAAATATCAATTTGCCAGCTTGCTATCCTTAATATATAATTTTATTTAATAATCAACATATGTACTTATATAATTATCCGTATGCGACACTTATGGAAATCAACCAATATAAATAATATTTTTTACATATTTCTTTTACATGATAGTCCCCATACATGTTCCATACGTTTGTATGAATTGTTCAATGAGAAATTTACATAGCAAATAATTGATGATAAACTTTAAATATTTTTGTTATATATGTGAATAGATGTATCTTAATTTACATCAAGAAAATAATTTTGTAGGCCACTTCTGGAACACATAAGTATCTTCTTGTTAATTCCCGTCCGAATCCTATTCAATAGCTTTCTGTGGTGCACATCGAAACATATACAGACAAATGCTATTTTAAAAAATTACTTAAGTTGTCTGTAACTTTCTGTTTATGATCATTGTTTTTGGAAAACTTTACAACGTTAACCTTTTTCATCACGTCTTAACTTAATGGGTTAGTACGTAATATGAGTTTACATTTAAATAATTTTACGTAAAATTCAATAGCCAGACAAATGCTATGAATACACGTAATAGATAAAATTACCGGACTTCGAAGGAAGCAAACTCAAGTCCGTTACATACAAATGTCTTTCATTAACTTGTCGATGCCCGAAATACTACAACACTATTGTGTTTAAAGTTATTTTTTTCCCTAACGAAGTCAATTCAACCTCAGTCGAATTTGTAATAATATGACAACCTATTTGAAAATATATCTATACATATAATAGGAATATAAATCTAGAGTGTACTTTTTTCGTAAAAAAATTTTTGCAGGTAATAAGTAATAAAGTACAATTCAATCATTTTTAGATATGTCTGTTTGTCTATCTGTCTGTCTGTTTGTTTTTTTTTTATTGTAACACGACAAAATGACTGCTCTATGTCTGATGGTAAGCACAGTACAATCCAAAAACTATCATGCCGACCTGTAAAAAGCTGGATATGCACAGGCTGATCCCGAAACGCGATCCGCAAAAGCGAATCACTATTACGGGCTTTTTCGCCATATACGTGGTGGTTGCGACCCAGTCAGGCTGTAGAACCCTACCACCCCGCTTTCGACATTGCCTCGTTCGTTATTCAGCAGGGTGCACCACGTGCAGGTGAGGTTGGCTTGTGTGTCTCAAGTATTATGATGTTATTCGACACCCCTTACACCCCAAAACATGTATGAACACGCATCACTGTTAAAGTACTAGGTTCACAATAAAACTTCCTAGACAATCATAAAACATATCCTCGAGAGTAACTCAGTCTTTATTTCATTAAAATCGGTCCACTCTATCAAAAGTTATTTTAGTTTTAATGATGACGTCTGCATAGATAAAAGAATGGACTAAATACATTCAGATGCCTTTATTAGTCACTGTTACATCAGGTACCTGTGTACATCAGGTTGCACATGGACGAAGCCGCGGGCACCGCTAGTATATAATATATTCAGAATTGTTTAGATAAAATAAGGCGATATATCTTTGTAATAAATCTCAAAAGCTCGAAACTCTATGAAGTCGTGTTTGGGTTACACGGGAATTGAAGTTGTAAAGTAAATGAGATTCTTTGGGTAAAGACGCACGTTCCTTTTCCCGCACGCGTTCGAATTTATCCGTTCGGAAACCGTTCCGATAAGGCATGATATGAATTCAGATTTAGACCTTGTCTTTCATTTTTACCCTTGAATTTCATTTTACCTACGGAACCTCTATGTTGGATCGGTTATTTTATGATTTCAGTTTTTTTTGTGCCTAATCAGGTTTAAATCAATGTTATAAATTATTTTCATTACAATCTTATATGTAACAAAAATAATCGATATTAATATTATAAAGCTGAAGGGTTTGTTTGTTTGTTTGTTTGAACGCGCTAATCTCAGAAACTACTGATTTGACAAATTTTTTCAGTGTAAGATAACTAATTTATCAAGGAAGGCTATTATCACGCTAAGACCAATAGGAGCGGAGCACCAATGAATAATGTTTCAAAATCGAGATTTTTCCCTTTTGAGAGCCTTCACTGCGTGTTAGCGTTAGCTCAAAGTGACAATTCCATGCTTGCGAAGTCGCGGGAACAGCTAGTATTATATACAACCTGACAGAGTTTGAAAGCAACTTCAGTATTTCTAAATCCATAGGTATATATATAAAAAGGACGTAATTATATAATTAAATGTAATGAAAATCTCATTTTAAATTGAAAATTAAAAATATTTGAAACACTTTGTAAAGAGATACCTTACCTACCTACTAAAACTTTATCACTCTGCCTTCTCATCAATATTCCTCTTTGTTATTTTAAACAAAGGAGGCATTCCATTTAACTCGTTTCCGATACTCTGTTATAGCAGAAACAAATTTTCTCATCTTTACGAATATTCAGGGATCTCGTTTGTCTTTGCGGAGATGGAAGTCGAACCGAGAATAACAATAGGTAAATTTATGTAAATGAACAACATTCTAAGTAACAAAAAGGAAATGAGCCCCACTGTACAGTATTCAATTTGATAGTCGAACAGTTTCGTGAGCTCGTGTTTTGAAATTACGCCTCCCTAATAAAGGCATACATACCCATTTAGATATTTATTGTTATTGTCATATTGTTCTCCAATGACAGCTTTATATGATACTAGCTGTGCTCGTGGCTCGGCATGCTTCATTTATTATATGTTTTAATAAATAATTGATTTACATACTGTAAAAATATTCTCATTGTTGACAATTTCCTTGGCAATCGATTGGACGTTAGAGAAGTTGAAGCGGTATAGTGATACCTGATTACAAATTATGGTACAATTGATAACAGAAATATAATATCATTAAAAAAACTTACGTATGCCAACAACGTCATTGCTAGAGCTGTTTATATATAGGGGGAGTGGAGGGAGGTGGAGCGCCTGGCCACGATGGCCACAACTCTCGTGGTCAGGCGCATCAGGAGGTTGGGCCTCAGGGTGGCCCTCGAGAAGACCGATGCCCTACTCTTTCATGGGCCTCATCACCTGGGGCCCACTTTGTGGTGGAGGGCACCCGGATCAGGGTGGGGACCCAGATGAAATATCTGGGCCTCACCCTGGACGGGCGCTGGCGGTTCGAGCCCCACTTTGCGGGGCTCGGACCGCGAATTTTTGGGGCGGCTGCGGCACTCGGCCGGTTACTCCCCAACGTTGGGGGGCCGGGTGCCGGGTGCCGCCGATTCTACATGGGAGTCGTGCGGGCGATGGCCGCCTACGGGGCACCAGTCTGGATCGATGCCCTCGGTGCCACCAACGTGCGCGCGCTCCGCAATGCGCAGCGCACGGTGGCACTGAGGGAAATCCGGGCGTACCGGAAGGTGTCCTCAGCGGCGGCCTTCACGCTCTCCGGCTCCCTGCCCTGGGAGTTGGAGGCAGGAGTTCTCGCCGCCGTGTACGAGTTCACGGCGGCGGGAAAACGCAGGGGGGAGCCTCCGGCTCCCAGGGAGGTAGAGTCGGAGAGACGGCGTCTCAGACGAGACGCCGTTGAAAGGTGGCAGCAGGACCTGGCGGACGAGCAGTTCGGACGGTTTACAATAGACGCCGTCCGCCCGGTCCTGCGGGAGTGGTTGACCAGGGAGTGGTGCTCCCTGACGTTCCGACTGGTGCAGGTGCTCACCGGACACCACCAAGTAAGCCTTTCACATGAACTCATCTGTTTTATATTGGTGGCGGTAGTCCGGTGAAGCTGTTAAGACCTTGCTTGGTCAATAGCGTAGTCAGTTCGAAAAAAAAAAAAGTTTTATATTGGTAAAAATGGAGAGGCGATTGATTATTGTTTTTATCAATAAAAAATCTTTGCGGGGTGGTAGGGTTTTAGAGCTCGACTGGGTTGCGACCACCATGCATGTAGCGAACAAGCCCGTAATAGTGATTCGTTCTGCGCGTCGTGTTTCGGGATCAGCTCATGCATATCTAGTAGTGAATGACTTTCACCGTGGCTCGAGTACCAGTGAGATGATTAACACTGGTCACCTCTGGAATCGAATGGAGGTTGTTCGCTCACGTAGGCCGGCATGACAGCGGCGACCGGCGAGGGATAACGCATCTCTCGGTAGTCGCCATTGTTTTTGGATTGTACTGAGCTCACCATCAGGCACAGTGCAGTCACTTTGCTGTGCTACAATAAAAAAAAACGGGCATGATTACATGGAGTGTCCCATATTATAGCAAGAAAATATAATATATGTAATATGTACACAATCATGTGACTACTTTCGGGATTCGATTTTTACCGAGCATTATTTTGAAGTTACTTTTTTTGTCGGCAATGACAGTTACCATAGCTCAAGTAGTTCTGTATGATGACATAAATCTATCACCTAAATTATAAAAACAGCGATTTCCGAATGAGTAAAGAAATCTCTGTAAACAAAACTGCTTCATGGCAAAATCAAAGTCCTCAAGGCAAACACTTATGTATATATTTTTATCGATGTTTTATCGAACATATCCGTTGAAGTTGGAAAACAATCTCCCTTTGAGAAAAACACGTCCATTACCCCCTGGCAGCGTTGCTTTGGAAAATACTTTGTTGTGAGTTATTTTCTACAAGTATGTTAGGTACGGTATTTTAAAAGTTCTTTATAAATTCGATTCGGAAAATACTCCTTGTGTATATTAATTAACATATTACTTCTGATAATGCATTAATATTAACATGTATGAATGTAATTAATACAATTGAAATCTATTCATTTTAAACACAATTTGTGATATTGAAACTAGCTTGATATTGGTGACTTTATCTACGTTGTTTATTATTCTATTTATTTTATATACAGACGAAAACCATTAAAAAAACTGAAACAAAAATACACTTTACTTACAAAATTTCTTTAGTTTTTTGTGGTGCTTATAAAAGTTTCTAAAATTTTTAATTACCTAAAAATAAATATTAATTGTTGATTTTATTTATATACCTATAAGAACCGAGTGTAACTAAAAAAAGTTGACCGAAACCTTCAAGCAATTTTTTCGTTATTTTCACACAATCGTAGACTTCTAATCATTTGTATATATTGTTTTATTGTACATATGTAGTAATAATATTATAGGAGTAGACGTGTACAGTAATTACACTACACATTTTTTTAAAATATTTATATACTTAAACAAATTGTTCATGAAGAACAACTGTTACGTAGTGAACCACATGTAATGATCTTTACTAAACGTAGGCATTCACAATTCAGCCCTTTTCAGTGATACTTATTTCTTCTCAAGTAGAAGTCTACCCTCGGCTCCGAATAACCTGTGCCGCACTAAATATTTCGTCCAAATGAATACTTCGTACGTAGCGTATACTTCGAATCACATTTTGTGGGGTAATTATTCTTCTCAGGGTCGTAGCATTACGTTAAATCAGGTGATGATAACATTTAATCAATAACTGACCTATTAAATGCATTTTTTTTATTGTATAGTTCCAGACGTGTGCAATTTCTTGCCCTTTACAATGTTGGTATATATGTATGTATTCATATTTTTTTGTCACTATTTTATAATTTATTTGGAAAAGTGTATCATAAATTCAATTTTAGTTCTGAATTTTCTGGATAGTAAATGTTAGTTAAATAATAACAGTACATAGTATATTTATTTAAATGAGGATTTTAGGTGAAATTTCCTACTCAATTTAACTGTAATATGTCAAGCTGTCATAACTCCAACTGCGACTAGTGATAATAGCCTTATCTCCACTAATGATATTTTTCTTAAACATTAGCTATACGTACCAGACCATTTTTTGTTCACTCTATATAAAAAGTGTTTATAAATATATCATCAGAAGCTGTAATGTTAATAAACATATGAAGGTTAATGAAATTATGAATATAATTTATAAAATAAATTGTTATATACCTAGGTATAAAACTAAACCAATTTTATATTTCATCAGAGCAAGACGATATATCCTCGCCGTGGAAAAGTAACGAAAGGGTTTTTATGCCAACGTAAATATAAAATATAGGTATATATGTACGTACGTAGCTACACAATTCGTCTTTTACTTTATTCCAGCCCTCTCGAAAGTGGAAAAACCTCGCAAAACTTTCATTGCAAGCCAAGCTTTACCTACACGTGTGTGACACATCGCCGAAATATCTGCCAATTTCATTTCTTCACTTACCTCCCTTGAGCGTAGTAAACACCACCCCACTCTTTTCATTTCTTCACTTACCTCCCTTGAGCGTAGTAAACACCACCCAAGATCACCCGCTTGCCTGTGTTTGTCTAACAGATATTCTTAAAGATGTACAACCAACGTACGTAGACACTCCTTGCCCTTTTGAATTAGTAGACACGGTGTGTATAAACGGAGAGTGGCTAATATATTTTAAAGTTCTTTTTAGAATGGCTACGATTATAAAGTTAGGTACTTTGTGCACTATCTCGAATATGTCTAGGAACTTTTTAACAACGAATGAAGACAGTTTTAACAATTGCTTTGTTTATTTTGAAGATTGTATTACTTTGAAATTGCAGACACATATACATGTAGATACATTGTTACGATGTTTAGATGTTTATCCATTCATGTTCAAAATGTTTATGTTTTTACGATTTTGAATAAATTCTAATAATTTTAAATAATATAATGTGTATTTATCTGCTTTCTGGCTTCTAGGACTCATTTAAAGCAAATGTTTCCTTATCACGATAGCTAACTAAGTACTTAGCTACTGGAGAAATCAAATATCATGAAACCTGCAACTCTCCTTCCCGATTCTCGGTGAGATTTCCTAAATATATATTTATTCATCACTGGCCCATAGTGTAGCTAGCAAAAATATAATTAAAAAACATATACAAATGAAAGAACAAAAAAAAGAAAGTTAAGACTGGTCTTCAATAGTCGACCATAACTGTTTGTGACTAAAGTTTGAATTTACAAATATTATAATAACAGTTCTAAATAATCAAATAAATCATATAACAAAAAAACATAACGATAAGTCGTGTCAAGTAAGAGCTGTGAGAACACGTCGTGTTGTCGCAAACAACACGAACGTATTTCATTCGTGACGTACGAAAATAAATACGGAGCGGGAATATCGTCCAATCTCCAAACAATCAGGACAACTTCGATCAGATCCCTTATTGGGTACAAGTGCTCTTCACACTTGAATGTTGTGTTTGCCTTTACTCATTAACTGTGTTTGTGTGAAGGTTAATTTACGACATGTTTGGTGTAAGGCCCCACTAATTAACCGATGACTGATCTACGTAGTCAAGTTCACTAAGTATTTCTTTCAGATTATTTTAAGCCTTATCACAGATTCCTTATGTTTAATGTCGATTATTTAAAGAAATATACGTATTGTATTCTATTTGCCTAAAATTATTTTGTTCAATCTATCAAGTAAATATAAATAAATTAAAAATGTAGGTTATAGAACTGCTTTGTTAGGTAATTAATCATTGATTTTGTTAGTCCCTACATAGAAAAACTCATATATAATCTATATTGCATATCTCATTAATATAATAATAACTGTGACGTGTACTTGTAACTGTTTGGTTTGACGTATTCATAAAATTCTAACTTTTATACGTTTTCGGAATTTTAAACTAGTAATTTCGCTTTTATATATTTACTAGTTTCATGTATATAAACCTGAAACAGTACCTCGTCGTATACATTGATGTGTCTTTATTATTATTTCTGAAATACTAGACTGAAATGGAATTAAATTTTTTAGATAGTGAAATAGCTAACTTCTGATAGAAAATAAAATTTAAATCTATTTTACTTATAATAATAGGTATTATAATTTATAAAAAGAGTAAATATACTCCAATACATTTTTAAACACAAAACTGACAACATTTTACTGTAGGTATACAAGAATAATCATTTAACTATGTTAATGTATTGAATAATTCACATGATAACATGAAAATTAATTTAGATAGCTAGCGACTTACTTATACTAAAACCTAATTTATGCACAGAAGCTGTTTTTTTGATGGGTGAAAATTGCAAATTAGGGTTAAATATAATTAAAATGCATGTAGGTTAGGTAACATTTAGTGAAATTTTTGCGTTAAACATTGGAAATTTTAAAATATAAACGGATTAATTGGGTATATACATGATTAGGTAATTGCCTCAAATTTAGTTAGGTTAAAGACCTTTAAACGTAAGTTTATTATATTATAGTTTATACATATAATAAATACACGAAGATATATAACTACCTATAACTTTATATATATTTTCATATACCTATGTATCTTAACGCAATATTTTATGACATCATCTGACAGTCTATTGTTTTATCTATTATATGCTTATTTTGGAATTAAATGGACCTAAAGGTAATTTAAATAACGACATTTAAAGTACTGTTTACTTTTTGTTCGGCTTTTTGTTCGGCAAATTAAGTAAAATATATTTTTGTAATCTAACGTAATGAAAAAAATACAGCAAAAAACAGATCGTAAACATAATACCTAAATTAGCGGAAACCCGCACCCTCTTCGGTGTGCCTTAATAAAAAAGACCTTTTAATTAAAAAAATGGCAAATAGTCACCGAAATCTGAAAACGAATTAGCTTAGAAACATCTACGAAAAATTCTACATCGAATGGTCTTAGTTCTATGCTGATGCGTTTAGTAGTTTTGCCGTGATTCAGTCTCAAAGAACTGTATTTTCATTATTCAATTATATGTACATAGATAAAATGATGTAAAATGATGTTCTTCATTATAAAGTATAAAGTTTTTGACGTGACAACGTCTTATAAATCGATGAACACGCACGAAAAAGCATGACTCATTGTCACGTTCCGCCTGAGCCAAGCGTGCAAGCGAGAGCGCGGGTCAAGCGATACAGAGACGCGATCGGCCTAAGCGTTCGGCTTGTGATGCATCTATCTATATATAGAATAAATTAATTCAATTCATAAAAGTATGCAATTTTTCATCAATGTTTTCCGTGATAACGTCTATCACATAAAATCTTCGTCCGTAAACCGACTTTACAGACAACCAACTTTTTAAACTAATTTAGTAGAGTGAGTATAATATGAAACATCCCAAAATTCTTATTCCCTCATTAACTGATCGTGTGAGTCCATCCGGGCGGCGGTTACGGGTTACGGCCCTGTGACGTAATGGACGGGCTATGCCGAATAGACCGATCCGGTGTGTAATGGCGGTCCGGCCAATATTTGAAAGTTGAGGATAGCGTACACTGTTATACATTGCTAGTAAAACATACGATATATTACATCAACTTCCTAGTGAGCTGAACTATTCGAATTCTTTGAAATAACATTTGCGTTAACAAACTGATGATTGGCTTTTATAGTGTAATTACATTTACGTTTTTACACATAAGATATACGAAGACATACGATAACGAGAAAGGAAACAGTTTTCAGTAAGATTGTAAATACTTACATAATATGTAACATAATCTTTATGCTTATATTTTGAGGATAGAACATATGATATAAAAATCATTTGTACTAAATTATGGTTTTTTTCAGCAACCATATAACATACCTAATCTAAAAACCATTTTGTAAAAAATAATGTAAAAAATACAAGCACTGTTACTTCACGTCAGTTTTCTGTGAGAGGGTGGTACCACCTCGTGCAAGCCGACCCATTCATGCTGCAGACAATAATAGCTTCAGCGTGGCTCTACGACCTTCTAAGTCTTACGCTCTTCTACAGTATTAAGCTCAAGAGTTTGTTCTTTTTTCATTCAACCACACTACGATCTTCAGGAACATAGCAATTGCTATACAAGGTGTAAATCAGAAATCGAGACAAACTTTATGCCCGGTGTTCCCAAATTTTTTTAGTCTGCGGCGCTCTTTCAAGTTTGGTACCTATATTGTCACGGTACGGTGCTCGCGGCGAAACTAGTCGAAATATATACATTCGATTGAAATACCGTACAATAATACTAGTTAGATAGGCACAAATATTAAAATATCCACAATATGAATCTGTGTGTCTGGAAATTTAATGGTTAACGTTGTATCCACAGATAAGTAAGTTAAATTACTGGAGAGAGACTAAGGAAAGAGTTTCACGGCACCCCTTTTTAGTTTGTACGGCGCACCAGGGCGACACGGCTCACAGTTTTGGAACCCAGCCTTATGCAATTACGAAGTAATAGTAGGCGGATCGTGTGTTGTAGTGTAGTGACCAGCTAAGTGGTATATTGGAGATCTGAGAGGGGAAAAATTTCGAGTGAAAGTTTAAGGCTATATTTTAAACCAACGACGAGTTCAAACTTATTTCATAGTCTGCAGTGTACACGATAATGGCAAATACACGATGTCAATATTCTGTCACTTCTCTGAACACGCCTCTATGTGTATGTAGGGTGTAGGTATACCTCGAGTTACACGACGCTTTGGCCAAATGACCCCATTATCTAACCCCTGAAGATAAGTTGTTGCAAAATAATCTTTAAATACATACCTGTAAAGCACAAAATTATAAACTTCTCAAACGTCAATCTAAAAATATGCGATTTTGCTTGAACACTGGTTACATATTAACAACGTTAAGTAAAGCAATGTATATTGGAAAAAGTTTTGAGTTGAGTAACGAAAATTTCTCTGTAGATTATCTCTGAATAGTTATAATTAGAAATTCACGTATATTTTTTTAAATAAATACCGGCACGGATCGTACAAGCATCGGTTGGGAATCTATATTATAGAGATATTTACAAATTATTAGTAGCATTGAGAACATAAATTAAATAAAACATGAATCGTAAAGGTTTTTTTGTTTGTACGCTGATAGTTAATTATGTTTTTTTTAATGAATCTGTAATCTATTTGCTTTTAAGGTAATACATAATAGTTTTGTATAACTTACCTCAAATGGATCGCAACTCTGAGGCCAGTTATCATGAGTTACTCTTGTTAATTGAGTTGAAATACCTACTTCTTGTACCGGTGGGTGTTTTCAACTGCATAGTTTGAGCTGTAAACGTTACTTTTTGACAGAAATGACAGTGACAGTATTTCTGCTGCAGTTAAACCTTGCACATAGACTCTACACCTTTATTCCTCTGAGCAAATACCATATTGTAATAGATTAAGTGAAAAGCTATATTACCTTCTTGTAGTCCGGTGAAGCTGTTAAGACCTTACTCGGTAAATAGCGTAGTCAGATTGAAAAAAAAAATGTATTACCTTCTTGTAACTAATTAATGACGTCAATATACTTAGTATTTAAATGAGAGTGAATTTACTCGAATGTAATAGGTACCGTAAGTAGGTATGTATAGTAATAAGAATTTCAAGGCGCACTTGATCGATAAGGGCAACGAACTAAATAATTACATACCAGTAACTAGAAAGTTGGTTTAAGTACCTATTTAGATACGCCATTTATTCGATGGTAGTTGGAACACTTTAGCGGTGACACGCACTCTGTTGATGCTTTTAATTCCGTTGCCAATAGTAAAAGTCAAAATTATTAATTAATTATCTAAGTTAAATATTAATTTTTGTTATCTTTTACAAACATCTAAATCAGTTTAAGAATAACAGCTTTCTATCTATATTACTTTGAAGACTAAGCATTTATAGAATTATTTTACAGTTCTATTATTCTATATTATTCCTATAATTGTTTTTCCACTTTGTTATTAGGGATTAGTCCGGTGAAGTTTCTTTTTTTTATCTGACTACGCTATTGACCTAGTAAGGCCTTAACAGCTTCACCGGACTACTAAGGCGAGCGGTTAAGGCACTCAGCCGATTTTATTTGGGCAACTAGCTCAAGGACGCACGACACACCTCGGCTAGGATTGTTGCCTGATACATGCAATTCGCAACCTATCTGAGCTAAGTCCGGTGAAGCTTTTAAAGCCTTGTTAGGCCAATATCATAGTGAGTTCGAAAATGAAAAGTTATTAGGGATATTTTAATTCCCTCACCCCTTTAAAAATAGTATAAAATAGTTTAAATCCTAATCCATATAATAAGATACCGATTTATCAAGGATTGTAATAAAAGTAGACGCAATAATATTACATCAGCTATTGGTAGATAATGAATTAAAACTCATTGGCACTGTTATATATAGCGTTATGCTGGATTATACGATAATCGAATAAAAGAAAATACGTAATAATCTCAACACTTGAGAGGTGAGACGTCACTAATGCTCCTCAGGTCGTTGACCCGTGGATTAGTCTGTTCACTAGACTGAAATGATATGCTGAACAAGACGTCATTATCTTACGTTCGTATGTGGATGCTTATGCATCCAATAGCTATGTTATATCCCCCGACCGCCACTCACGACGGGTCATGGCCGCTTAAAGCCCTTGAAAGCGATTAGGTATATGCTTTATTACAGGGGCGAAGCGACGAAAGTTGCTCTCGTCTATCGATACTATAAATATAATTATACTGTAATATAGATAATGTTTAAAATTGTTAATAAAAATAAGGTATCGAAAGACTTTTTCTGATAGTTATTATAGGATTAGTTGCGTCGTACAGGTATACCAAATTGTTATTGTAACTCTGTTTTATCTGGATACGATTCAATATAACATTTATATTTATCATTACATAGTATAAAACAAAGTCCCCTACCGCGTCTGTCTGTCTGTTCGCGCTAAACTCAAAAA
Organism: Antheraea pernyi; assembly: GCA_015888305.1. Classification (NCBI taxonomy): domain Eukaryota; kingdom Metazoa; phylum Arthropoda; class Insecta; order Lepidoptera; family Saturniidae; genus Antheraea; species Antheraea pernyi. Next base: position 186,851 of record MU159001.1, read on the forward strand.
CTACTGAACGGATTTTCATGCGGTTTTCACCAGTGGATAAGATAATATATGAGTAAGGTTTTGGTATATAACTTGTCAAGGATTTTTTTTATTCGGGGATTTTTATATGGGACAACGTCTGCCGGGCCAGCTAGTTTAATATAAAGCGTAACAAAACAGAAATTCCCATTCGCATTTATAATAATCGTTAGGATAGTAAGAATGAGTATTAGTGAATCTTAATGCGATCTAAAAGAAAAGTGAAAAAATAATTAAAAAGAAGTACTGATGTTGTATGTATTAAAAAGTAAAGGAAAAACTTTTTACCCTTCATTATGAATAAATTTCGACCATTATATAACTGCTAGTTTATAAAATCATCTTTTAAAACACTTTTAACAATCTTACCACCGTATATCTATGTAGAGAAATATAACTTTATCACAAATTATTAACGTATAATATACACATCGTACTCATTCTGATTCATAACTGATACTACTATGCTATATAATTAACTTTATAAGAATTTATATATCGACAGCGGAACTTGAAGGTCTTATAAAATTAATGGTTATTGTCACTAATTGTACTATAACGTAATATTATAATACGATAAAATCTTCATATTCTGTTTATTGTTCTTATGTGCTCATTAGACCAATTTATATACGTAATTAATTGGTAAATATTTTTAGTGTATAATCCTGCAGAACACAAATTTAGGTACAAATACGTATTATATTATTTGTATAGCATCGAGACAAGTGAAAAATAAATAAATGTCAATGTTAAATTACTATAATAATATTTTATCTGTGTTTTTCTTTATTGTAGCTTGGCCAAGTGACTCTACTGTGCCTGATGGTAAGCACAGTACAATCCAAAAACAATAGCGACCACCGAGAGACATACTATCCATCGTGTTTTGTAGCTCTTGACTATACTACGCGCAAGTCTAAACTTACAGTTATATTCAAATAGGCCAAAATGATTAACAAGGACTGTAGATACCTATATATCATTGATAATTGTATCATCCATATAGGTAGGTATCTATTATATGATTGAAAATATTACATATTATAAAAAATATTGAATTCACTTTTTAAACATTATTTTAAAGCCAAGTTTCTTGAGATTAAATATTTATTTGTTGAAAATAATTGAATTATAATACAACCTAATAATAATAATTAATATAAATCTATTAAACCACGGTTAGAGCTATCAATGTCATACATTGGAATTTTAATATCTATCTTTCTGGTTATATATTTTAGAAGCATGACAGCATATATAATTCCTTAACTGTAGTGTACTCAGAGAGTAGATATATACAATAATAAAAGTCAACAAGTCTACTGACATGTCCAAAAGTAACTTAGAACATTAATGTCAATTAACACGTAATTAAACACTTTGGATAGACGTTAAATATCTTCCACTATGTGGATTTAGCTTGAGTTCTGAAACTTCGAGAATTTTCTGAGTTAAAATTTTTCAACGCGCTATTCTTTCTCAAATTCATGTTCACGACAGCAGTCATTATAGTCTGCAATGACAGATATATAGCGTAGATTGACCTTTTTATTAATTTAGATACGATAATTTATAGGTATATACGAATATTTTTATACCTGTTAAAAATTAAATTAGTAAATTGTATATGTCAGATCGAGGCCATGCATTACACTAGTATTTTTAATTCTATATTTCTCTGGTTATAAGTATGTATTAAGTGTGATATTCTTGAGACTTGAGTAGAAAGTAAACTTTAATAGGTATACAATACGTACCTAATTAGAGCGTAGAACGGGAACACGAATAGTAAAGGGTATAAAGTTTTTTTTTTAATTCATATATTACATTATAGACAAAGTTACTGTACTATATTTACTGTAGGTATGTATAATATCAATCCATATATTATACTTGGATTGTCAAGAGCGTTAATAGAGACTACTTATGTATAAACTACGATATTCTAATCCAAAGCCAGTTTTTCTGTAGTTTTTCTCCGTGAAAATGATGTTCTATTGTCATGACACTAGAAATGCGTATAGTACTTATGTAATTCAGATATCGTAATGATTGACTTTTTAGTTAAGAACCGAGTGTATAGAAATTAAACTAAAAAAAGTGTGTATGTACTTATGTACACGCGTTAGAAGTTAATACTTCTTTGGCGTAACAAGATAAAATCTTTTCAAAAATTTTATGACACTACCAACAGAAAAAGTTGACTAAAGCTAACTTCAGGGTGTCGGTTTTTGTGACGGTGTGCGCGCGTGTCATAATAACTTCAGGGTGTTGGTTTTTCGTGGCGGTGTCTACGCGAATTACAAAAATTTACACTCATCATTTTTCCCTAACGCGCCAAAAGAAGTATAACTTCAAAAATGATCTATCCATTACTTTTTGCATGATGCGCGCATAATGGCAGACCTTTGTCACGATATTTATTTATAAGATAGATCCTGGTTCCTGGAAAAAATTTCCTCGTTTTTAAACGAGACTGAGATGTAATATCTACTATTCTCTCCAACTTAACTCGCGCCACTATTCAATTTACAATCACCTTTTATAATGAACTGAATTTAAGGAAACAAAGAATAAATATTACTTAAAGATATGTTTTATGATTTTCTTGATAAAGTTTTATGATAAACGTGCTTATAAATTCAGTAGTGATGCGTACAAAATCAAACAGATAGACATTACTAAAAATTGTCTAATGGTATTTGATTACATGTACTTATATGCTTAGTCGTCCCTTGCAATATTTTTTTTTCATAAAAATCTGAGCGACCAGACACGTTCAATTTACATTCTTATTGTATTTATATTATTATACTATGTTTTTTTTTCACATTTTTAATAACTAAAAACAATCGTCTATCGGTTTGTATGTCCAGATTCTACGTAAAAAAGGGATAAAATAGTTATTTTATATACAAGAAATATATGTCATTCCACAATTGATAGCTTATTAAAAATATCGGAAAAGTTTTTAGAAAGTATGAGAAAATCCTTTTAATAAAATAAAAAAAATCGTATAAAAACGGGTGCGGTGCCGCGAGCAGTTGCTAGTGACAATATACTGCTTACAACAGAACGTTATATATTTAACAATTAACTTTTAAACTAGTTCCCAGTTATATAGCTATGAGTAAAAATTAAAATAATGATTGTATAATTTGGTACTATATTAAGGAATTTTTGACATAAAGTATTAACTTAGTGAATAAGTAAGCTGGACTTATATGAGATTCTTTAAAATTTATATAAAACCAACACCAAAAGTAAATTTGTCAAAAGCCGCGATATGAGCAAGTTAAATACTACTTTGAAATAATAAATGTATTTATTATGTGGCCCTTCTGACACCAGGCTAAAAAATCAAAAGGTCAATGACCATTTTTAATATCCATGACTTTTTAAACACATTCAGTAAATTATATATCAAGTAACTTATATATAAAATTACATTTAAATATTATTCATGAAATTTACCATCTTGTTTTCTTTTCCATAGCGTAATTTTAGTTTTTATGGATGCTCTCATTTTCACTTTCTTTTTCTTTATTTATTCTAATGTTTATCAATATCTAATTTTACATAATTATATTTTCAATATTGTTAATAGCGTAATTTATTTCCAATGTGATAAAGCATTTTACGTTTTCAGTCTAGAATGTTCCTTCTTATAATAGTTATTATATTATCCATCGGATTGTGGACTGTTGCATTATCCACAATTGTAAGTAAATAAATATTTCGTTTAATGAAGGTAACAGAAAAATGACGGAAGATGGCGTTAATATTAATTTCCGAATTAAATTCTAACCAAAAGCTTGTAACTCGAGCCGTCAAAACAGACCTAACAACAAATATGTCAGGTTATGGCACTTCTGACACAATAGTTGTCATTGTGACACGTACATAGCTTACATATCGACCTTGCTCCCACTCAGAAGGTCGGCTTCATCAATACCTGTGTTTGTAAGACAAGATTTATTCAAATTGCTGACTTCGACAAATTAACACGGAATGTATTGAGAGCTTATTTATTATCTTCAATGCTTTATCGACGTTCACATTTACGGATGCAAATTTGGTAAAAATATCTTAGTCTTGAATCGGTATGTCAGGACAAGGAGATATAAATTATTTCTATATTTAATTTATACGTTTCTATTAATTAATTATTCATCTACAATTTAAATGTTAAAATTCATTAAATACGTTTTTAAAAAATGCAAATTATTTCAAAATCAGTTACGTCTAAAACGATTACTTATATTCTGATTAGGTCAATTTATTTGCTACACGATATATATTTATAATTCAAAACCATTATTAAGTCTTTTAATAAGTTTATTAAAGTTAGTTTACGATATAACCAGTCGTAGTTAGATAATAATTCTAGTCTGAATATAATCAAAGTAATTTTTTGAATTGAGCAGTTAACGTGTTCGGAAAAGTAATAAAAAAATTATTATAAAAAAAAATGAAACGAAAAAAACTGAACTTGCTAATAAAATACTTACTTTCCATGAAATGATAAATCATGCGAACAAGTCACAGGTATCAAAATTGCGTAATATAATCTACGCATAAAATTGTTGATCCCTATTATAAGCAACTGCACTTTTAAGCACAGTGCGTTGATCGCGGTGATTAAACTGCAGCCAATGATGGAGTCATATTGACAAACAAGCGACCTCGCAGTTGGATGTAAAATTGCAAATCTCTAAAACCAACAACACAAAAGGGAGTCGCCGTAACAACATTATTGCCTTTGTCATTATTATTGCCTTATTGCTGTTATTGCCATGTGCATGATAGTAGTAATCCAATCAGGCACATACACTATACCACCCCGCTTGATTAATAATTATAAATCGATCTTATATGAAAGTAATTTCATTGGAAAGCATGACAAACATTCCCTCTGTATTATTGGGAAAATTAAAATAAGGTGAGGCGGTCATAAGGACTGCCGATAGAAGTGAAAACCCAAAACCATGGAATTTAACCTTTGTGCTTTTTTTAATTTTTTAATTAATTATAGTGTGAATTATTTGAGATTCATATTCTGTATATCAAAATTATTAACATTAATCTGGTTTTCACATCTATTGGCACTGAGAGATATAGGGAATTTTTAAAATTGTTAATAAAAATAAGGTATCGAAAGACATTTTCTGATAGTTATTATAGGATTAGTTGTGTCCTATATGTGTATCAAATTGTTATTCTAACTCTGATTTATCTGAATACGATTCAATATAACAATTATATTTATCATTACATAGTATAAAACAAAGTCCCCTACCGCGTCTGTCTGTCTGTTCGCGATAAACTCAAAAACTACTGAACGGATTTTCATGCGGTTTTCACCAGTGGATAAGATAATATATGAGTAAGGTTTTGGTATATAACTTGTCAAGGATTTTTTTTATTCGGGGATTTTTATATGGGACAACGTCTGCCGGGCCAGCTAGTTTAATATAAAGCGTAACAAAACAGAAATTCCCATTCGCATTTATAATAATCGTTAGGATAGTAAGAATGAGTATTAGTGAATCTTAATGCGATCTAAAAGAAAAGTGAAAAAATAATTAAAAAGAAGTACTGATGTTGTATGTATTAAAAAGTAAAGGAAAAACTTTTTACCCTTCATTATGAATAAATTTCGACCATTATATAACTGCTAGTTTATAAAATCATCTTTTAAAACACTTTTAACAATCTTACCACCGTATATCTATGTAGAGAAATATAACTTTATCACAAATTATTAACGTATAATATACACATCGTACTCATTCTGATTCATAACTGATACTACTATGCTATATAATTAACTTTATAAGAATTTATATATCGACAGCGGAACTTGAAGGTCTTATAAAATTAATGGTTATTGTCACTAATTGTACTATAACGTAATATTATAATACGATAAAATCTTCATATTCTGTTTATTGTTCTTATGTGCTCATTAGACCAATTTATATACGTAATTAATTGGTAAATATTTTTAGTGTATAATCCTGCAGAACACAAATTTAGGTACAAATACGTATTATATTATTTGTATAGCATCGAGACAAGTGAAAAATAAATAAATGTCAATGTTAAATTACTATAATAATATTTTATCTGTGTTTTTCTTTATTGTAGCTTGGCCAAGTGACTCTACTGTGCCTGATGGTAAGCACAGTACAATCCAAAAACAATAGCGACCACCGAGAGACATACTATCCATCGTGTTTTGTAGCTCTTGACTATACTACGCGCAAGTCTAAACTTACAGTTATATTCAAATAGGCCAAAATGATTAACAAGGACTGTAGATACCTATATATCATTGATAATTGTATCATCCATATAGGTAGGTATCTATTATATGATTGAAAATATTACATATTATAAAAAATATTGAATTCACTTTTTAAACATTATTTTAAAGCCAAGTTTCTTGAGATTAAATATTTATTTGTTGAAAATAATTGAATTATAATACAACCTAATAATAATAATTAATATAAATCTATTAAACCACGGTTAGAGCTATCAATGTCATACATTGGAATTTTAATATCTATCTTTCTGGTTATATATTTTAGAAGCATGACAGCATATATAATTCCTTAACTGTAGTGTACTCAGAGAGTAGATATATACAATAATAAAAGTCAACAAGTCTACTGACATGTCCAAAAGTAACTTAGAACATTAATGTCAATTAACACGTAATTAAACACTTTGGATAGACGTTAAATATCTTCCACTATGTGGATTTAGCTTGAGTTCTGAAACTTCGAGAATTTTCTGAGTTAAAATTTTTCAACGCGCTATTCTTTCTCAAATTCATGTTCACGACAGCAGTCATTATAGTCTGCAATGACAGATATATAACGTAGATTGACCTTTTTATTAATTTAGATACGATAATTTATAGGTATATACGAATATTTTTATACCTGTTAAAAATTAAATTAGTAAATTGTATATGTCAGATCGAGGCCATGCATTACACTAGTATTTTTAATTCTATATTTCTCTGGTTATAAGTATGTATTAAGTGTGATATTCTTGAGACTTGAGTAGAAAGTAAACTTTAATAGGTATACAATACGTACCTAATTAGAGCGTAGAACGGGAACACGAATAGTAAAGGGTATAAAGTTTTTTTTTTAATTCATATATTACATTATAGACAAAGTTACTGTACTATATTTACTGTAGGTATGTATAATATCAATCCATATATTATACTTGGGATTGTCAAGAGCGTTAATAGAGACTACTTATGTATAAACTAAGATCTTCCAATCCAAAGCCAGTCCCTATAGTTTTTATCCGTGAAAATGATGTTCTATTGTCGTGACACTAGAAATGCGTATAGTACTTATGTATATACTTGTTTATACATAGGTTATAGATAAATTTAAAACAGTTCTGTTTTGCTATGATGTATTTTTAACTATATAGGATTGTCAATTTTTTTTGAAATTATAATCAGTAACATCATTAGAGAGATTCCAGACCGGTTTAGTAAGAAAAAAATGAAATCAATCCATAATGTCCAATATTAAAGGTATCGCCAATAAAAAATACTATACTCTAAATAACTTATTTTAATTATCTTAACACATCTTCGAAGAAATCCTTCGATTGAAAATTTAGAACGCAAATATTGTAGTCAATGTTTGTGTAAAGTATTGAGGCGTTGAGTAAGTAGATTTATTTCGATTCGATATTTACACAGCGCTAAAAATAAATCAACGCTTAATCCTATCACTGAGTGAAGGCCTAAAATTAAAGCTCCAATCGCGGTGCTGCGCCCGACCGAGCTCGTAAATCGTAACGAGTTCATGATTTATGTGAGCAGACAAACACTATGCATACATATATTAGGAGCACTACAAAAAATATGTTCAAGAAGCGTCGGCGGCGCGTAGCTCCGACTAGAAAACAATGTGGCCAGCGCATGTTTCCAACACTTACTCCGCCTCCAATATAATATTGTAAGTTACTTGAATGCATAAATATTAAGGTAAAATAAATACCTACATGCTACTGAAATTATTCAAGTTAAAATCTTCTACAGATATAATTACGTTTTTATTGAACCGGTTTTAATTATAAATCATAATATGATTCACATATCGGGATAAAAATATATAGAGGAGTTCTTTTAGTTTGTTTCAGTCTACGGTGCCGATAAATGTACAGTCATTTTCTTTTTGCTACACCTACTATTCAATTATGCCGTTTTACGACCAATTATTTGAAAATAGTCATTTTTATAGACGTTTTTCCTTGTATATTATAGGGGTATCTAATTGCATCCCCTGAGTTTTGTTTTTTTTTTGTTGTTTCAATTTAGCACGTATCTATATTTTTTTTGTCAGCGTGGTTTTTAGGAATAATATTGAAAGGTGATATAATTAAATATATAAGATTACTTTTACCAATTTACATTAATATTCACAATTACGTTATAGGTATTCCTAATAAAACTCTAAACACCGTACCTCCTCTATTTTGTTACTTAAAATTACCTACGTTCTTAAATACAATATGTACAGAATGTGTAGATAACACGATGTATTTATTTTAAACAAAGCTTTCGCTTAACATTCTTTCCTTCAGACGAAGAAAGTGCGTGCTGACGCGTTGGTATTCCAAAAAGTTTTGGACTTACACATTTTGTGTACCTATATAACTTGTTTACATATTTACCTTTAAAATTTATTGTATTCTCATTTTTCGAAGAAATAAATACATTTTACTGCGAATCAATTTGTCATTAGTCACACTACTCGTATATGTTAGAATGTTCCCGTATATGCCAGAAATAATTGTAGGTATACTTAGAAAATACAATTGTGAAAATCTAAATAATACCACAATAATTCGAATAATACATAATTTTTATATTTTTACCGTTTAGAGTACACTACGCTTATAGAGCAACGTAAATTGCGCCCTATTTTATCTCACAGCAAATAACTCTATCACAAAAGAACTATTGTCCAGCATTCCGAAAGTCAACCCTTTTTTGCATAAAATTGCACAACAGCTTAACGACTTCCTGGAGTTAAAATTTTAAATGACAATATACGAAACTGGAGCAAAAACTGAACTCAAAACGGACTACCTAGAAAGGGTTTAAACATTGCGGTTAACTGTTAAACAATCGGTACAGTTATTGAGTAGGGTTTATGGTTGGGTTGTAAATCATTTGAAGAAAAAGACTGTGACGTCATAGGTTGTAAAGATTTAACGGCGGCCGATCAGCTGAGGTGCTGAGGTGCTGAGGTCGCAGCTCCGATGACCCTCAGAACCGTTGATGTACGTTATTCAACACTCAGGTATTACGTGAGAATGTATGCAAATAGGGTGGGCAGCAATGAAAATGTTGATTTTATAAATCAGGTAATGAAAGCATTTCTATTTTAAAACCATTATTTACTTAAATTAGTGTGTAGAGATTGAAGTGTTTACTTGATTTTTTTCATTGAATACAACATTTTTGAAGCATGTGTGGAGATTATAATTTAGTTTATATTTAGTCCTATTAAGTGGGCGTTTCTCTAAAATCGTTGTCTCGGAGATTGCTTTACCAATCCTGATTAATTTGTATTCAGATACCTAATGATTACTTCTCCATGTTTAGTTAAGTTTTAATGTTAAAGATCTTCATATAAAAAATTATAAACTGGAAACAATCTTGTACTATTATTTACCACCCAAATATTGAAAATATGTCGCAATACGTTTAATGGTGTATTTCTGTAGTTTCTGTAGTCTCTTTATAACTTTAAAGACATTCCTAATTGACACCAGCTAATTTGATTGTTGTCATAGAAATAGCTAATACACAAACTAAGAGCAGGTATCTATATTAAATGCTCTTTCCAGTTAAGATTGACTTACATTAATTTAATAAAATAAATTATAGTCACTGAGAATATCTATATAATGAGAATTTTGTGAAAATTAAAGGCGATTTGTAGCACTATCTCTTAGCTACGATAAGGATTACTTATAAATAGTTACAGAGATAGAACTACGATGCTAAGGTATTACGTATTTTATGTTATTGCTTTGATCTCTCAGTGACTTGTCCACATTCTACGACAGTGAAAAATTACATAGTTACTACTATACTCGCCTTACATTATCACAAAATTCTCATTATAGATTTGTAATATAATTATAATCTATCTGTTATTATTACTTCCCATTAATAATTCTTGTTATTGCTTTGATCTCTCAGTGACTTGTCCACATTCTACGACAGTGAAAAATTACATAGTTACTACTATACTCGCCTTACATTATCACATAATTCTCATTATAGATTTGTAATATAATTATAATCTATCTGTTATTATTACTTCCCATTAATAATTCTGTTTAGGTGTATACTTATTTATATACATTCTATTAATTTTAATAATAACTGTCCTAAATCATTTTTAGATCTCCCATATACGGGCTGATATATATATTATGATATGCAGGACAATGCACGTTAATATCGCAGTATCATTACATATAGTAGTATAAAACAAAGTCCCCTATCGCGTCTGTCTGTGTGTCTGTTCGCGATAAACTCGAAAACTACTGAACGGGTGTGCGGTTTTCAACAATGGATAAAATGATTCTCGAGGAAGGTTTTAGTATATAACTTGTCGTTTGCGGCTTTCAACAATGGATAGAATGATTCTCGAGGAAGGTATTAGTATATAACTTGTCAAGGACTTTTTAATAATCAGGGCGGGACAACCTCTGCCGGGCCCGCTAGTTTTAATATAATATACAGCAACCCAACTGATCTAAGCAAGCAACAAATGTCACCTCAATGCGACATGTATTTACACAATAATCGACATTCCTTCATGTTCAAGTTCTACTTTATATGTGTACTTTAAAGTATATTTTCATATAAAACAGTATTAAAACAACTACTAATAACTCAAGGGTGCACGGCACACCTCGGCTTGGGCTGTTAGGTTACGTTAATGCGAATCTAACTAACCTTCTTTTTCGCGGGGGAATCCTCTTGGAGATCTACACCTAGCCGGGCATCACAGGTGAGAATGCCAGATTTATACTGACTAAACCCCCTCGGTGTTCTTCTTGCACCATTTAGCCGGGCGGGCAGGAACCGCCTCTGCAGTACTTCTACCCGACCCGGCAGGTCTTGACCCCTCATCAGGGCCCCGACTTGTAGTCAGGAGAGGGAAAACCTTGACCCTCTCTGATGACGTACGCTAAAATGCGAATCTAACTAACCTTCTTTTCTGCGGGGGAATCCTCTTGGAGATCTACACCTAGCCGGGCATCACAGGTGAGAATGCCAGATTTATACTGACTAAACCCCCTCGGTGTTCTTCTTGCACCATTTAGCCGGGCGGGCAGGAACCGCCTCTGCAGTACTTCTACCCGACCCGGCAGGTCTTGACCCCTCATCAGGGCCCCGACTTGTAGTCAGGAGAGGGAAAACCTTGACCCTCTCTGATGACGAACTGACGGGAGGGGCACTGAACACTAATGCGCCTTTTAACCACGTGGGGCTGTTAGAGTAAACAGGGCGACAAACATGCCCGTGTATATCGCCCGCAATTAATCTAATTGAATCTAACTGACCTAACCTAAGCTAAACTACATATTCATACATATATGAGATAATGAAATATATATGTGTACCAAGCATTTATACCTCAATAACTTGTATACGTATTTCATATCGGACATTGAACTTTCTTTTCCCATTTTTTCAAATACTGATTACCTATTTAAAAACATAGTAATAAGGACTAGAAAAATTGTATTTCGTAAGAATATATATTTGTTTCATATTAATTTAATCTCCGCAGCCCATATACCTAGCACAATAACAATTTCCAAGCTGAAAACCGTGCGATAACGAAATGGAACACTCAGTCCGATATGTGCCGATAACATAGCCAACTTTCTACGCATATTAAATTCGATAAACAGTCACGATAAGGTGTACCCATTGTTGACGGGAACAGTTAATCAAGAGATCTCGATTGAAAAATCATTGGTGAATGGTTTTATCAAGATTGGTAAAACTGATCGTCGGAATTAAACGGTTTTCATTTGTGAATAAAGATCACTTATAATAGTCAACCTGTATAAGTATGCATAATTTCTTATAGGAATAAGTGCGAGCTTTAGCATAGCATGATACTACTGCTGCACCTGATAGCATTCTCTCTAGATTTAGCATGTTTACTCATCTTGGATTACATCTTCATGTAACATAAAAATAGATTACGGTTTATCGCTAACCTACACATATCAACTACGCTACTATGTAGGTACATACCTATTATCGACATTAAAGTGTGTTTGCTGAATGTTGAATCATGTCTGAAAGATTAATTTTAATATATGGCAAGTATATAGTTATAGTCTGTTTTTGTGAGAAAGGGAAATTCGAAAATACCGAAAAATTGCCATAAGTTGGTTTTCCTTCTGAAAATTTTAGAACAGTACTTACTATTATAGGGCACAAGTACCGAAAATAACAAGGTGCGTGTTAATTTTTGCACTTTTTGAGATACAAAAAATTATAGAATGACTAATTTCGAAAATTAGTGAGCCCCAAAAAGGAAGTCAGAAAGAAAGGCCTGGATATAGTAATTGTCGTGTTATTAATCCGAATGCTCTACCACGAAAGAGACGGGTGAGAAAAAGCAGAGATGTGAATGTTATGATAGATGTGTCTTGTATATAATAGATAAGATTAAGAATTTCAGAGGAAGTTTGAAAACAGTACCTAGTGGGTGAAAACAGGTGGTACTTCTGACGTTCATAAGTGCCTTATTCGGTCCGAAATTGAATAAAGTATTTGGTAGTTCGGTGAAATTGTAAAGGCTTTAAGGCTAACAGAGTAGTCAGTTCGAAAAAAAAAGGTATTTTGATGATGATGAGTAATAGGTTATCATATGGGCATATTATGAGAAGAGTTGAAAGTAGTGTAACTAGAAAAGTTTTGAGTTTAAAGATGGACGCATTAGAGGAAAACCGAGAAAGATATGAATGGATTGTGTGAAAAATGATATGAATATAAAAGGTGTGAATACTGAGATGGCATCTAACAGGGGAGAGTGGAAAAGGAAAACATATTCTGCCGATCCTACTTAGGTGTTATAAGAGTAAGAAGAAAAAGATACAGTTATTGATATTGTCGTAGAATAAAGGCACAGGATTTCAGTTTTTAAAAGTACTATAAAAACTTTGGAGTTAGCTGCTAATGATTTGTACAACTGGCATATTTGTTGTTGATCTACACAATTAATTATGTCTTTGATAGGCATACTGAATGATTTTGACAACAACAGTACTACAGTGTAATAACTGAAACCGCAACCTTGAAGTTCTTTATTTGATATACCTTATTTATAAGTAGATTTATTATACATAATACTCAAGTACTTACATATAACATTCATTACATTGTTTTATAAATATTTTTTTTACTTATGGATAAAATATACATATTTTTAGTGCGTCTGTAAATCACTTCTATTAAAGAATATTTCAATAGCTTTAATTCTACTTCTTATATTCTATTTAAACAAAATAATAGAGATATGCCGTTGTGCGTTCCTCAAATAAAAAATACTGGCTACATTTCATTATTTCTTTTAGTTTTAGTTCTTAGAGATTTTGACCTTATCTAAGTAAATATCACGATATCATCACTTACCTAATATAAAGTTATTAAAGTTAAAAAGAACTAAGAATTTGTAATAATTATGCGTTCAACGTTGTGTATTTCTATTATTTTCATCAATTTGAGATTAGGCATGTTTTATTTATTAGTAGGTGCCTATTTCTTATCCATGAAATAACAAGTGTGCTTGTAACTATACTATCGATTAATCTCTATGCAGGTATAAATGAGACATGCCGTTGGACGATACGGGTTTAGATACATTCTTGTTCATTTATTTGTTGTACATTATTCTGTACAATTTTTTTTTGTTTTATGTCTTCATATAAAAAAAATAGTAATTTTGTTACTATTGACCAGGCTCCTAACCTAGTGAACGAAGTGTAAATCTGTGCAGAATATCGCTATTAACTTTTACCCATAAAGGCTATTACGGCTCTCTTTATCGGTAATGTATCAATAAAACTCGCAAGTGTAACCGACCCGTATAAATTGGCAAACTAAACAATGGCCAATGCAGTTTCACTCTACATTTAGACGTAGCTCGTTTTTTATTTCGTCAAAGAAAAAAATATAAACGTAATTCATCACAGTTATGAGGAAACCACGCGTTGGCCAGCACGTCTCTACGGTTTTAATTAAACTCCTACTTTGCCCTCGTGAGCCAAAATTCGTTCCTAAAATGCACGTGCCTCGGTCCGAATATTGTCCAGATATGTTTACTGAAACGTGTGAAAAAGCCGGACGGACAGCAATATTTTTGGTGAGTGTCTCGACATACCAAATATTTATAACGCGTAGGCGTTTGTTAACGTTACACCTAATGCCATCTATCTAACCAGTAAACAATTACGCCATACTACTACAAGCTCACAGCTGTCGCTTATTGGAACGTACACAGGTACATAAAAAGTTCAACACGCACAAAACAAACGTCGTGTGCGTAACGCATTTCACGCACACACAGCAAACCGTAGGTCGTAAAACAACCATTGAAAAGCTTCAGCCCTTCGCCGCAGGGTGGCGCTCATTCAATGGTTCGTATCTAACAAGAGTAATTTAAGTTGTACAAAATATTTGGCGCTGTCGTTTGACAAATTTTAAGTTCGTCACATTGTACCAGTGAAAGTGGGCCCTACAACTAATTTCAATTTATAAGAGATTTCGTGAATTTAGGTAATAGGATTTTTGTAGAATTTTTGATGTATATTATTATAATCTGAACTTTTCTCATGACTTTGTGAAACGATTAAAGGGTTTGTGTTCACGGCTCTACTTGCATGAACTACAAAGATCATTTTGTACGTTTTGTTTTATAAGGTTGAATAGGACGTATTGTTTTTTTATCTAAATATATATTGCAGACCTCGTTTTGATCATTTTTTAAACACAACGATTCTAGTCGTCTCATGCAATAATTTGAAGTTGTTTTTTATAATCTGGTTAGTATAGTATATAGTATGTTGCATGGCAAAGAGTGGTTTTTGCAGTCTCCTTATAATTAAGGAATCGGGTACCAGGGACTTATGTTATAGGTTATCCTAGATTTTTTTCTAAGCTCAAACAGAAGCGAAATCTTTTAAATATGTGAGTTTGAGTTTTAGCTACACGTGAGCTGAAGATAATTATGTTTTTAACAACCTCACTTGTTTATTTAAATAACTGAGAAAATAATATTATTATTTTCTACAAAATCATAGTTGTCCTTTTTTTTAATATTATTTCCTTTATTTTATGCTCAAAAAAAATAATTACAGTACAGGGTTACATAAAAATAATGATTATAATTATTAATTCATGGATTTATATTACCTAGATATATTTAAAAGAATAATTTTTACCTTGTGACTTGATCTCTAAAATTTATTATGTTATCTTTTTATATAAAAAAAATTACTCCACAAAATAGGCTGTGGACGTTCTTTGGATTAACATTAAGGGATTTGAAATATATTATCATTTTTTATATTAATTATTATTATTAAATCATTAAATTGTTTTAATAAAAATAATGGACAATAATTTTTCCTCCTTTTATTTAGTTAACTTAAAATAAATTAAAAAAAATATACAATTATTTCTAGTATCCAAACATCAGTAAAATGTATTTTCTGCTCAATTTAAAGTAAATTTAGATGAGCAATGTAGTCAAACTTTAAATTTTACTGTCATCAAAGCGAGACGAAACTCCAGCAGAGAGCTAAATCACCCCTTTGCCCTCTTCACCGCCCCCTCATCTAACTTACTCCATTACTGAGGTCTTCTATTCGTTCCAATTTCAAATTTGAAGCTGATGATCTATGGTACCGCAGATTTGCTTAGATTTGATTTGCGAAAATCGATTCCCGGCGATTGACTTCTGATGGTTATGTAATCAAATGTATAGTTTCGTATCTAATATTTATTGAATTATTTTAATCGAAATTTATTTTTAATATAACGTAAAAACACTTAAATGCTGTATGGTATTGATTATGTTAATATTATAGTATACTAGTTGCCCGCTCCGGCTTCACAGTGGTGTACTAATGAAAAAGATAAGTCCATATATTCATCATAAACAACTAATAAACTTAAACAACTGAATGTCAATATGTTTTAAATATGTAATTAATATGTAATTTATGAAGATTTCTCTATCTTCTGTTTTATATGCACTTGTGATTTTATGGGAAATTTTTGAACCCAAATTTTCCTAACAATTACAAACAAACAAAAATAGAATTAGCCAATTAAATGTAGCCGTTTTCAAGTGATGAGGTTACATACATTCTCCGGCAATAGGTTCTGTTTATACAGATGGATTTCTAGAATCATGTGACGTCATAATATACACATATATTTTGACTTAATTAATCTCGACAAGTTCTCTAAGATATTTATTTCTGTTTCTGCGAAATATCACATAAATCGTCGACAAAAACGAGTCCGATTAAATGTTCTACTTTCAAAGTCGTATAATTCAGAATAATCAAGTTAATTGTTATAGTTAATTCGATATTATTACTTGATCGAGTAACAATTTGTTTCTTTAAATAGTGTAAATTTTGATGTCAATTGTATACAAAACGGCACCCCGGGTGAGGTCATTGTATATGTCTCCAATAAAAGTAAAGAGATATGATTAATATTTATCGTTTTTTTATGAGTTAATTATTGATTTTATTTGCATTTTGTAGAAGGTTTTATTTGTTATATTGAAAGATATATAGTACCTACTCTAGATTTAAAATATTAATACTTAAATAATACAATAATTAATACCTACATACGTAGATGGTATTTGAGCGTATAAATGTAATTAGAGGAAGCCTTTGATTCTAGGTTTCATAAATTCGGGTCAGTACTGTTATTTTATTTGTAGGCGTATTCTAAACCTTTCTTAGGAACTTGACCTCTCCTTATATTACTTTCATAGATTTAAATTTAAAAAAATCAAATATATACTTAGTGGTATAGAAATAATCACGACCCATCTCATAAAATAATCTGGAAGAGCCTACACATTTTCATTTTTTATATAACTGTGTTTCTAATAACAGCTCCACGTTTTGCTAAAAGTGCGTACCTAAATATAATTGGAGAAATATGTATAGCTAATATCAGATAGCACTCTTTTTGTTCAGTTTTGTCGTTCGTGCAAAATCTTTCACTTACAATGAAAAATCTGAAAACGAATTAAATATGTCGAATTAATTTATTAGTGAATTAATCCAACGGTGTTGCATGGATTCATAATATACTATTAATTCGAACTTCGTATGCGTAGTGTGCTCTGTCTAGATGTATAGTCTCTCGTTATTAAATAGAATTGTTTCGCCGCCTTTTGTTTTTAACGATAAAGCAAGTATAAAATAAGTCATAGTTTTTTATTGTTTTTTTTTTGACAGATTTATTTATTACCGCTCTTTTTTTGCAGTTTAAACATTGTTTCATTATCAAATCATTTTCTAAAGTATACTGTATCTAATTTCCACGTACCTGATCGAATCGTTGCCAACAAACTTATCGCGTATTGTAAAAACCCATCACGGCGGCTCGGTTCAACGAATCGATTTTCGAGTTCTGTCACTTTATATTCAATAACCTTGTGGATTTCACCGTGATATTTGTGTTTATTCCATGTCAAGCGAATAAAATTATCGACAAACTTATCTCGATAAGTTACGCGAACGATTGACTTGAAATAGGGTCTAGTATTTTTAGCTAAACAATTATTCAGCGATATTGTGACGTAATATCTTTGTCTAGTATTCTTTAAGTCGCTCTTTGTTTAAAGTCATATTTTGTTTTACAGCATTCGTGGTTTATTTATTGCTTCCTACTGGTTATATTTCATACTAATTGGTGCCCACGAATTCGTTGTCCTAAAATATTTTTAATTGAAATTTTATTAGTAATACCTACTTACAATCGTTTTGCCGATCTTAAGTTAAAGTGTGTTGCAATTTTGTCATTGCTGCTTAGTCTCTATATAAAAGATAATAGGTTGCCGATAGAGTACTCTTAAAAGTCTTTCAAGTAAGTAAGTTTCTTTAGAATAGATTTTCACATATATACTAATTGTAGTGTTTTATCAGTCGCGAAATCGTTCTGTATTCGTTGTAGTGGGCGAACTTAAAAATAATTCCTTACAATTTCAGAGCACGTCCGTCCGTTATTTTAGTCTGGCCAATTCCGACGTCCCGGGCGCATGTACTTCTGAAATCTGAAAACATTCCCGTTCGACACACATACAGAAATAAAACTTCATTTTCTTTAAAATATTATATTCTTCGTGTAATTTTGTTGAATACTTTAAAATGATAGCTCAGTTGAAGGATACTTTTTCTCATTACTTTTGATTACTTAAAAGAAACTATATAGGTATGATTTATTAGAATACGTGATAACAATTTCCAAATTTAATATATTTTTTAAATATGCGACAATAAATATTTCATAAAAATATTACAACTGACAAATAACAACCTAATGTTACTTAACAGATACCACCTATCAGTTTTATTCCGACTATAATCAAGTCAACAGCATATTCACGAAAGATTAGTTTTCTAATAAACGGAACAAATCTCTTCCTCCCAATCCAATAAGCCTGCAAACTTTTGTGTCCCACAGCCGGCAACGTATATACAATACTGGTCTGTCACATTTCGCAAGTTTGTTCTGTAGAGACACCCTCGCATAAGTAGTTATCTAAATATAACACGACGGTATGTATATCAATATGTTGTGTAAGCATGGCTTACTTCGAGAGCGCAATATAAGCCAATATGAGAATAGTATGTACACCGAGAGAGGCGCCCAATTTGTACGGAATGCGCCGAGTCGTGGGATATACGAGTACGTTCTGAAAACTTTTTATTATTTTGCATTCGTCTTGTTTTGTATTCACTATTCATATTGATACGAATACATACGTAAAGTTTAACTATATATTTCTGATAACTTGTATAGGCATACGAGACTCGTTAATTCATTTCTTTGATAAAAAATTATAAAATAAAAGCATAATGATTACAGATCGAACAGATAGTATAATATTATATATGTTATATAACATTTTTTTTATATTATAGGAGGGAAACGAACAGATAGGTCACCTGATGGTAAGTGATTACCGCCGTCTATAGACACTAGTAACACCAAGGGAGTCGAAAGTGCGTTGCCAGCCTGTGTTTGGGGGAGGGGGAAGAGGAGATGGGTCTCCTGCGCTCTCACTGACCGAAGGAAACGCAACAATGCGAGCACTGTTACTTAACGTCGGTTTACTGTGAGAGGGTGGTACTACTCCAGGCGAGCCGACCCATTTATGCTGAAACCAGTAGTAGCTTCAGCGTGGCTCTACTAGCGACATACGTTTTGAATCCCATTCGTCTTTGTATAATATACCTACCTTACAATAATAATCATAAAAATAGGTGAGCAATGTAGTTTTACAGAAAGTGTAGGTACATATAGGTACTAAGGACTTAAAGAGTCTTCTCTTGTTTTTAGTCGATCGTGTAATTATAACTATTAGTAAATTTGTTCTTTAAGCTTTCAATCTTCAACTATATTTTTAGTTTTGTAATTAAAAATATTAATTATTCATAGCAATACTTATCATTACGTAGTATAAAACAAAGTCCACTACCGCGTCTGTCTGTCTGTCTGTTATAAACTCAAAAACTACTGAACGGATTTTCATGCCGTTTTCACCAGTCGATAAAGTGATTCACGGGGAAGGTTTTAGTATATAATTTGTTTAAAGAGGTTTTTTTATCAGGGCGGGACAAAGTCTGCCGGGCCCGCTAGTACTACCTATATCCGCAATTTATTTTTAAACTATTTTTATAATTTATTTTTAAATGTTTTGTCATATTATTAATAAGAAGTGTTACACATCGTTCAAAGAAACCGTTTAATGAAGCAATATATTAAAATGTAGACATAAACTAATTTACAAAGCGATTTATTTGAATTTAAAGGGTGGTCGCAGCGTCACATTTTCTGATGCAGTAAAACGTTTGAACCAATTACCGTCACGGTTCTCTTCAGACTGTGTGAAATCAATTCTTTTTGAAGTGTGAACCAAAGGGAGTGTTGCCAAATGTCCTGAAATGCCAGATCATATTAAGTTCGGTACATACTACTTAAGCTGTGCGTTGCATTGAATATAACGTTGCTATATTAGCGATGAAAATAAAATACAATATTATATTATTAATTATTTTGAGAGTATATGTATACTTGTACAAAACCTATTATGTAGCTATATAGTAATACTTATACTATAAATATATATAAATAAAAATAACCAACTAACATAGCGTTCATTTTGTTTAAAAATATTTATCACCATTACCAAACACGTTTCTTTTTAGAGACGTTCTTTAGTTTTTGAAATAAAACCTTCATCAGCCGCGCTGAGCGATTTAAAAACAATTTTTGGTAGGAGAAAATCTTATGGGTTCACGTCACCGGTCACCTTGACACGTTCGTGACGTATTACCGATGACCTCGAAATGATCGTGACACATCACCGACGTCCTACATGCTCGTGATGTATCGTGGTTGCACCAATCTATAGCGAGGCGTAGTTTAGTGCACACAGAGTATACGAATATTTATATTTTGTATTGAGCTAGTGCAGCCATTATACGTTTGATTAATCAATGAGATATATATATACATACTAGCGGGCCGGCTGACGTTGTCCCACCCTGATTACCTCCCCGCAATCCCCTTTTTGGGTGGAATTTCGTAAAATCCGTTCTTAGCTGACCTCTACTCGGCGAAAGGAATATTCCTACCATATTTCAAGTCGCTACGCCTTATGGTTCCAGAGATATCAATGTATCTGATGAGTCAATATATAGGTGGGAATCTCTAATATATACATATTTATATATGTTATTGCTCGGAGTGCCAATCGATGTTAAAATTAGACTAATGTTAATAATTATAAATTATTATCAATAATAGATTTCAGTTTAAAAATCATGAAATTTAGATAATTCGCCTGAATTTAAATTTAAATTGATTTAAAAAAGAACACGGCTGTTCATTTTTTTATGTCAAAACCAGGCAAACGAGCAAGTGGGTCACCTGATGTTAAGTGATCACCACCGTCCATAGACACTGGCAACACCAGAGGAGTCGCAAGTGCGTTACCAGCCTGTGTATGGGGGACGGGTAGGGAAAAGAGAAAGGGGAAGGGAAAGGGGGAAAGGAGAAAAGGAGGTGATATATACTATGATATACACTGATATATTATGTTCACAACAAATAACTACAATGAAGAGTCTCTCCCATTATTAGTTTAGATCTGTTATCATTCTTATAACAATCATTATCTTCTTACCCTTATCCCACCTAAGTAGGGTCGGCACAACATCTTTTCCTTCACCACTCTCACCTATTAGATGACATCTCAGTATTTACACCTTTTACACACATATCATTTTTTACACAATCTATCCATACCTTCTTCAATCTGCCTCTATAGGTACCTATAGCGATTCACCATCATACTCAAAGCTTTTCTAGTTACATGGTCTTCATCTCTCCTCATGACAGCCCAAGCAGAGGTGTACCCGTGAGCTAGTTGTCTGAATAAAATCGGCTGAGTGCCTTAAGCGCTCGCCTTAGTAGTCCGGTGAAGCTTTAAAGGCCTTGCAATGCCAATAGTGTAGCAAGTTCGAGAAAAAAAATCTCTCCTCATGACATGACACCACACATCCACTTTAACATTCACATCTCTGCCACATGTATTTTTCTCTCATCCGTCTCTTTCGCCGCCCAACACTCAGATGCGTACAATATGGCTGGTCTTATAATGATTTTATACACCTTCACAATTTTGTAACACTACCATTTAAAATCAGGTTAGATTATGGTCCACTGCTAGCTAATTTAACCGGGATAGCCTATATTATTGATTTAAGATTTTCGTTTTTACCAGAACACGCGATATCGCATCGCATTGCTCAGTGTGCGATGGCATCAACGATCGGCATTATAAATTCTTTAATTTAATGAAAGCTATTCTGTTTCAGCGACTGCAATATTACATGTTCATGTCCATAAACAAGATCGCCGACCATTGCAACAATGTTGTTTCTGTTAGCAACGTCTTATGGGGTGCTCAGTATAAGCGTTTTATTCCATTAACTTGATTGTCTCCATAGTTTATTACTTCTCGTACATTTCTAAACATTTTGTGATGAATAAATAATTTAACATATGTAAACCATTTTGAAATTATTTATATACTTATATATACTTTTTTATACTTTTTATATACTTTTATAAAAATAAAGGCGTCTGTTTCTTGTCGAGGCTAATTTCTGAAGCGGCTGAACTGCTTTGGCATTGAA
The DNA here is from genome assembly GCA_015888305.1 of Antheraea pernyi. NCBI lineage: Eukaryota > Metazoa > Arthropoda > Insecta > Lepidoptera > Saturniidae > Antheraea > Antheraea pernyi. The sequence continues at coordinate 209,426 of MU159001.1, forward strand.
CCTGAACATTTATCATAGGTATCATTTATCATCACGATTTTGTTTTATATCATAGGAGGCAAATGAGCATGTGGGTCACCTGATGTTAAGTGATCACCGCCGTCCATAGACACTAGCAACACCAGGGTAGTCATAAGTGCGTTGCCGGTCTTTTAGAGAAAGGGCCTCGGGCTTTCGGGCCTCCGGCGCTCTGACTGACCGAACTCAACGAAAAAATACAAGCGCTTTTACTTCACGTAAAAGCCGACCCAGTCATGCGGAAACTAGTAATATAATATAAATATAATATAAAATAATAGCCTCAGCGTGGCTCTGGCCTTATGTGGCTAAACGATATTATAAAATTTTACAAAAGCAAATTTGGTAATAATGTCATAGGACATGATGGCAAAATTACAATAAAAAAAACTGCCCATAATCCAAATTAAAAAAACAGTTAAAAAATACACGAAATCATAGACACCAGGTTAGCAGTAAATACATATACTTTGGATATCTATATATAATATTTACATGGAAATAATATATGTTACAGCACGTATAAAACAAATTGTTGTGAGTCTATAATAGTGAATAGGGAAAATAATTTTTATATCACAAACTTAATAGTTAAATATTTCCAACGAATTAATATCCGCCTACGTAAAGGAGATGGTTAGGATAAAAACTAAAGTTTCTAGTCGAGGTAAATTCAATTGATACGCTTATTTGGTACGCTATAGTACCCGCCATGTTGGTTAAATTTTTTTATTATTTTTTAATATATTATTATTTATTTATTATTATTTTAATATATTCTAATATATGTAAACACATAAAAAGTAGCGTAATTGGTGAGGTATCCTTACATTTATTGATAATAAATTAAAAACGTGCGGTCACTTATAAAATTAAATAATAAAAGTTTAAAAAAAAACGTAGGTACAGGTTTTTGCACAAACAGAACAATACAAAAGGACTTAAGGATGTTTACAACTAAAACACAAATAAATTATTAGCAAACCAAGCCGATTCGTTGACCTTTGTATTAAATACTTAAAGTCCGCGTGGCATTCATAATACATACAAATAACTTATTATTTTATTATATGTTTTACATAACGAAAATATTTTCATTTATTTTTACCTAAATATAATCAGGTTTAAAGAAGAGTTGTTCATACTTACATACCATAACTTATATTATAAATGAGATACAGAGTTTGCCTGTTTGTTACGCTTTCACGGCCTACTATTAGTCCAGCGATCATCATAAGATTTTACATATGTCAGTGGTATAAAAAAGACATAGAGTAAGTACATTTTATCAATAAATAAAGTACAGTTTACTAGAGATCGTGACGACGACGTAATATGGCGCTTAGTGGTTTACGATGCCGATCTCGCGATCTTATCACCACCGGTGACTTTAAGCTTGCGACAAATCCTTATCGAGTGATCCGAGTAGGCGAGAGTAATATGCTGTGCTTGCGACATTGCAATACGATTATAGGTTTCGTTTTCTGTGCTGTTCATTTTAGTCCCTTTTCGCTTTTTCTTTGCTCACATCTGGATCGTATTAAATATAATATTAATTCTTATGAGATTTAAACTTGAATCCATATTTCTCGTCGTTTTATCGTAAATATTTCTTACTTCACAATAAAATAATTGAATGTTGTCCCGTAATATGTATATGATTTCGGACTTACAGTTCATGAGATCGGTCAATGGATTGTCATATTTATAAGACGAACAATTCACAATAGACCGCTACCACATTATATAAATAAATAAATAGGTCACCCGTGTTTATATGAATAATTTTATTGTAATGTTTGTGTATAAAATATTTTCTGATATAATTTAATTGCTTGAGTGCTGTATATCATTTGTAAACGCATGGAATGATATATCTATTTGTTAGAGAAATAAAGAAATTTCCATGATCTGTTGTTATGATTTTTGGTATCTTTTGAAAACTAATAATATTTTATCTTAAATTTGTTCGCTAATTTTGAAGCAAATAACTTTGAAAAATCATTCAAAAGACTATTCTATATGATAATTGTTTTTACATTAAAAATATAGGATACTTGTATATCTGAACTCACTCAATTCATCTAACTTTAGCGATAAAGCTCTATATTGAGTTAATATTAATGTACATATTTATAAAGGTCATGGGAGTCCTCGTAGGCTGTGGTAGCACTCTAGATTACCGGGGCATGGGAAGTGCCCGGTAGGCTCGGGAAAGCCTCTAATGGCATTAACGATGGTGGCTGAGTATGGGCGGTAGTGACAGGCGCCCTAGACGGGAACGTCCGCCTAGCCTGCTGGGTATGCACTGTTATGTGGGGCATGGGATCTCCCGCGATAGTTCGCTTAGCACGTAGCTGGGGGGCTCGGGTCTGACCCTCTCATAGAAAACCGACGTGAAGTAACAGTGCTTGCATTGTTGCGTTTCGTTCGGTCAGTGAGAGCGCCGGAGGCCCACCTCCCCTCCCCTCTCCTCGCTCCTCTACCTCTCCCTTCCTCCAAAGGGTGGCAAATGCACTTGCGACTCCTGTGGTGTTGTTGGTGTCCATGGACGGTGGTGATCACTTAACACCAGGTTAGCCACCTGTTCGTTTGCCACCTATTAATAAAAAAAAAGGTAAAGTTTTTAAGTTTGTGACGTTGTAGGGGGGTAATCTCTGGATATACTAAACCGATTTTGAAAATTCTTATACCAATAGAAAGCCACATTATTTGTGAGTTTTATAGGCTATATATTAACCCGAAAAATGACAAGGCAAGAAAAGACTTTTTTGTGGTAGTCGGATTCGCAGAGTAAGTCAGAGAAAAAACGGTCGATCGAAAACATTTCTTACGAACGTTGCCTTAACGATGATTCTATATATGATTGAGTTCTAGAGAAAAGTTATAGAGCTTGTTAATGCCTACAAAAAGTCAGCGACAACATATGTCTAACTTCAAGGTTTTTTTTATTATCAGGGCGGGACAACGTCCGCCGTGCCTGTTAGTAATGTATAAGTTAAATCTGTATTCAAGCGAGCTAAGCCGCGGATAAAACTCTCTTTTGTATTTTAAGCTGTAAGATAGAATGTAGATTAATTATGTAAGTAATTTATAAAAATGTTACGTACTCTATAAATATATTTAACATTGTTAGCTTTTTGTTATAGTAATATTTCTGCAAGTTTACTTATAATTTGATAAAAGCTTGTAATACCATTACCTACTTGACAATAGCAGTAATAATCTACTAAAAGATTGGTTGCCAAAAATAAAATAAACTGGAACTAAAAAAGGTTCAATATTTTCGCAGTCCGGTGTTGTGTTTGTTTTTTCTTCTTTCCCTAAAAAATATTATTAATTCTATATATTCCCATATAAACACCAAGCCGTAGTAGAAACAACGCGTGTCGTATTTTTTCCTGAAACAATATTTCATCTCAAGTTGATGTCGGCGGGACACGCTATCAACTGGGTTTATTTCGAACTTCTCCTTCAAGTCACTTGCATGTTTTACATATGTACATTTACATTTGTATGTCTATACGTTTAGATTATCGCTATACTTACCTCTTGTGTTAATTTTCCACAATGTATTACATTTCTAGATTAACGATAAATTATTAAAAAGGTAGCTAAGGTTGAATTAAACATTTATAATCTAACACTATCACTACCTACATATTATTAAACAAAGTCATCTGCCATATCTGTCTGTCTGTTCGCGATAAACTCAAAAACAACTGACCGGATTTGCATGCGGTTTTGACCAGTAAATAAAGTGATTCATGAGGAAGGTTTGGGTTTGGTTCTGAGGTGGGCTTCGGTTTTCAGTGAGAGGGTGGTACTACCCCGGACGAGCCGACCTATTTATGCTGAAACCAGTAATACCAGCTGAAATAGCTTCAGCGTGGCTCTACCACCTACAAGAATAATTCAGTTGTAACAACGAAGTGTTGTGAGTTTTTTTCGTTGTCCATAAATGTGTTCCCATAGGAATTTCTCGTGAGGAAGGTTTTTATGCTATCATTATACTATAATTCCCACTAGATATTGCTACACCATATCATCTTTTGTACCATTCAACCGATCGTCAGGAGAATTGATATGTATGTATACTTTTTCAAAATGGAACAAATTATATTAAAAGTATGCAGTACCGCGGGCACAGCTAGTATTATTTATTAGTATTAGCTTATATACATCAAATACATTATGTTACAAAGTCAACAGAATAGGCTTTATCAAAACAACAAAACTAACGTCTTTCCATTATCAACCTTATTGTACAATATTAAGGTTAAAAATAACCTCAATCTGTTGTTCTGACTACTACTGTATTATTTACACTTACATTATTCGAGCTTTTTAGTTTTCCGTTATTCGTCTACTGGAAAATTGAAATTCGTCCGCAAATATATATAGCAAAAACTATTCTTGTCTATATTATTTAACTTTACTTTATATATACCTAAAATGATAGAGATCTGAATTTACCCTTGCTTGCTTGCTTGCTTGCTTACACACACTGTCAAAACTTCTAGATACATTTTAGTCATTTTATTTTACTTTTCATTTATAAACACTTAAACCTTATCGAAAAAATAATTACCACAACAACTTCTTTTAACATAATGTTACTAGAGTTTTAAGAATTTATAATCTTTTAAGTACTACGCGTTTAGCGATGTGTAAAGTGAGGCGAATGTTGTGGTACGCATGCAAAGGACAGGGGAAGAAAACGTATAACATTAATTTAGAAAGAAATTTTGTACGAAAGATATACTTTTTCCTTAAGCAATTTGAAAGTAAATGTTCTTTAGGCATGTTAAGCGGTATTTTTGGCAGGACATAAACTTATAATTTTGCTTCATGACATGCTGGTAAGCATAACTGGTCGTATTGCGCTTGCCCGTGCACATGTAATATTCATATTTTGCAGTTCTTTATAGTTTAAATAATTAATAGACTTTATAAAAATGTATTTTGTAGGTGGTAGAGCCACGCTGAAGCTATTACTGGGTTGAGCATGAATGGTTCAGCTCGCTCGGGGTAGTACCACCCTCTCACAGAAAACTGACGTGAAGTAGCAGTGCTTACATTGTTGCGTTTTGTTCGGTCAGTGAGAGCGTCGGAGGCCATCTCCCCTCTCCCCGCTTCTGTCCCTCCCCCTCGTTCCCCTTGCGTTTAGCGATGTGTAAAATGGGGCGAATGTTGTGATACGCATGCAAAGGACAGGGGAAGAAAACGTATAACATTAATTTACAAAGAAATTTTGTACGAAAGATATACTTTTTCCTTAAGCAATTTGAAAGTAAATGTTCTTTAGGCATGTTAAGCGGTATTTTTGGCAGGACATAAACTTATAATTTTCCTTCATGACATGCTGGTAAGCATGACCGGTCGAATTGCGCTTGCCCGTGCACATGTAATATTGATATTTTGCAGTTCTTTATAAGTTTTATTAATTAATAAACTTTATAAAAATATATTTTGTAGGTGGTAGAGCCACGCTGAAGCTATTACTGGGTTGAACATGAATGGTTCAGCTCGCTCGGGGTAGTACCTCCCTCTCACAGAAAACAGACGTGAAGTAGCAGTGCTTACATTGTTGCGTTTTGTTCGGTCAGTGAGAGCGTCGGAGGCCATCTCCCCTCTCCCCGCTTCTGTCCCTCCCCCTCGTTCCCCTTGTCCCCCTTTCCTCACACAAACACAGGCTAACAACGCACTTGCGACTCCCCTGGTGTTCCTAGTGTCTATGGACGGCGGTAATCACTTACCATCAGGTGACTCGCCTATTCGTTTGCCACCTATAATATTTAAAATAATGTGTATATGTAATTATTACTCCGATTGCCAATATATATGAAAACCGCAGTAATGTCAATAATTTCAATAAACGAATTCTAAAATTTAAAAATTGTCATTGTCATTAACACTACAATTAATTCTAAAAAGAATATAGTTATTTCATTGTTTTGAGTTTTCACTTGATTTCGTAGTTTTTATGACTGCCTCGACTATATACACTATATATACTTATATACATACTATATATATACTTTTCATCTATACATAAAATATATTATTAAGATATTGAACAATAACGACAATGTCGCGGGTATCAGCTAGTTATTTAGAAGAATTTAAAGTAGGTATATATTATCATATTTTGTATTAGATTATTTATATCTACGTTTAATTTCTGTTGAATGTTTATGTTGATAACGATATGTTTGTGAAGCTACAATTTATTACAGATGCCTATGAGTTATGTGCCGAAGATAATTTATAAAGCCTTAATTTTTCCTAGTGTTATTGATTCGTTTTTGTCTATATTATTGCTCAAATGATTGTTATGCAGCACTTATAATGATTTTAAATTTCTTATGCTGCCAAATATTACGATCAATTATGTATTGTAATTATTCGTAAATATATGGGACTTAATTTACGTCGCATACATAAAATATCATTAATCGTAGTTTTGCCTCGTGTCAAACAAACCTATCTTATCATTTTGAAAAGCGTGACAAAAGTTACCTATATAAATTACATTTTTTTTTAAATAAGAATTGCAAAAAATATGTTAAAACTATACTAAAAAAAAACGTCGAGGTAGATATAAAGATTGCCGGCAGAAGTGAAAACACAAAATAATGTATTATTTTTTTTATCAATTATAGTCTGAATAATCTAAAATACATAATTTGTAAATTGAAACTACTAACGTTAGTTTAGTTTTCACATCTATTGCCACTCCGTTCAATAATTATGTACATACTTTTTTTTAATATCATAGGAGGCAAACGAAAAGGCTCTTCACCTGATGTTAAGTGATCACCGCCGTCTATAGACATTAACAACACCAAGGGAGTCGGACGTGCGTTGCCAGCCTGTGTTTGGGGTAAGACAGGATTAGGAAGGGGAGGAGAATGGGAAGGGTGTTTCCAGCGCTATCATTGACCGAAACGCGATTATGGAAGCATTATTGGTACTTCACGTCGGTTTTCTGTGAGAGGGTGGTAGTACCACGAGCAAACATACACATTCATGCTGAAACCAGTAGTAGCTTCAGCGTGGCTCTACCACCCAAATGAATTTATTAATTAATGAAACATATGATGGGTTGCACAAGCTCAATATAAAATATTAACATTATGTGTAAACAGCCGCTGCTGTATTACGCGTCGCTTGTCCCTCCAAGTTACCGGTGACGCGAACCCATAAAAATAATCCCTACCAAAATATTAAATCTAGCTTAGAAAAGAGGGTACATATCGGACGAAAATATTATATAATAATATAATATATAATAATTTTACTGGTGGTAGAGCCACGCTGTAACTATTACTGGTCTTAGCATGAATGCGTCGGCTCGCCCGAGGTACTACCACCCTTTTATAGAAAATCGACGTGAAGTAACAGTGCTTGCATTGTTGCGTTTCGTTCGGTCAGTGAGAGCACCGGAGGCTCACGTCCCCTCCCCTCTCCTCATCCCTCCCCTCTCCTCACCCCTCCCCTCTCCCACTCCCTCCCCTAACCCTTCCCCCCAAAGGGTGGCAACGCACCTGCGACTCCTCTGGTGTTATTAGTGTCCATGGACGGTGGTGATCTCTTAACATCAGGTGACCCACCTGTTCGTTTGCCACCTATGACATAAATATATATATATATATAAAAACCAATGATTATTATAGAAAAGGAATGGCAAAAATGCTTAAGACTTTCTTAATTATGTAAATATATAAAAATCCAATGTCTTGATCTTTGTCTACAATGTACTCTGAAACTACTCAACCAATCTTGTTTGTCAGTATTGATTACTGTTATTAATTGTAAGTTGACACTATGAAAAAAAAAGCGCGGGAAGCATAAAGTTTGGCGGTCTTGTTTTGTTTAAACAACGTTAAAACGTACCCACAGTGAATTATATTCATGTTATCTATAAACAACAACAAAAATTTAGGCAGAACTGATTTTTGGTTTTCTTTTTAACTAAGGAATCCTTTATCTCGAATTTGATAAATTTCGCATTTGATTGTTAAAAAATTGATTTAACATTGTTTGCTCAAACCTTTTCTTAATATCCAATTTCGGATCTTCGTATAATTTATAATTATGAGTTTTTAACCATTTAATTTGTTAATTTAATAAAAAAGCACAATTTTCAATATTTATGCTCTAGGTATTATAAATAAATAAATATTAAAATAGGGATAATTCTAAATTCTATATAATACCTAATACTTAAAAATAACTATAAAAAAAATTGTGTTATTTTTCATAGTTTGCCATATAATAGTGCATTGCTTATCATGAATAAGCAACAACTAAAGATTATTTTGTAAGTATTTCCTATTATACTTTAATAATACAAAAATACGTAATAAATATGTATACAAAAGTGTTTAAAATTTAAACAGTTTTGCCTTATTAATCTTGAACAAAAATTACAAAAGATATTTATTTAAAATATTCAGGTTCATGCAAATCTTAAGAGTTTTCCCATCTACGTGCTGTGTGAGAGATGCTCTTTCTAAACTCTCATTTCGACCCCGAGGGCAAAGTTAGTTCGAATGGCCGGTAACTAAAAACTCTGGCTTTATAGGCAGACATCCCGGTCTAAACGATTACTCTCCGAGGGTTTGGTACAAGAATACAGACCGAGCGAATGATATAATATTTATTCACATTTATTTCGAGGCAGGATTAATCATAATACAGTTTTTCTATATGTGACCGTTTCTTCGTAAATCCAATATTTTGACGTTAAGTACTATAACTTGTAAAAGATTAAGTTGTTGATAAGAATAGGCACCTATTATTTTAAAGCGAAAAATTATTATTCAAACCGGATTCATACACTAATAAAGTAGCTAATAATTGACCTATAAAGAAAGTGTAATAATGTTATCACTGACGGACCCCAGTCTAAAAATCATTTAAATTAACCTTACTAAAGCACATTTTTTTTTCTTTATCAAGAGTTTTTGTTCTTGTGTATTTTTAAAATAATCTGTCTTTATCAAGGCCTTTGTGATTGAAAGCGTAACAAACTCATATTCGCATTTGAAATTGTATTAGTAAATATTGTTTTTTTTAAATCCTAACTTAGCATAAAAACTACGTTTCTAAGAAAATCAATCACTGTTGATAAAGAATCTTGGCGCCATCTTACGCTGTCAAAATTAGTACAGGCTACTATTTTTTATTATTACTGCTACAGTACAGCTACAAAAATTACCTTTTACACCTAAAATTGCTATGTATAATCCTTTATTGTGTAATATTGGAGGCATTTTATGTAATGTATTACGTAATGTACGGAAATAATAATGCGGAACAGATATTCTTAGAAGTCAATAAAACCACTAGTATTTTTTTACAACAGGACCACCATTTTGTTAGAACCCCAGAAGGATCATAATTCACTATCACCATCCATCTTATATTGGCAGTAGCAATCTTCAACAAATAGGACTGGTAGTTAAAGTAGCAAAAAGAAGAAGAAGAATGTGGTCGCCGTTATAATACCAATAAGAATTACTACCCTGGCGAAATTCATTATGGAGCTACCTACTTGAAAACAGATGCAACTTGCAAGCCCCTATAACAAACTTATTTATTCAGTATATTTATACCAGTTGCGGACTAATCAAGAATAAATACGCTACAAGCCTAATTTAGCTATTTGTACTATTGTAAATATTGTACACCTACAGATAAGTGTGACTCGGGTGTATAAAAATATTTGGAATTCTGTATAATCTACATAACAAGTTCACGTTTAGTATCAAAATGTTGGATACCGTATTATTTATGTTTAATATTGCATTTAATACATATATCTTTTATTTATTGGGTAACAAATAAATCTTCTAACAAAAGAACTTAAGTAGACTTATTACTAAATTACAAAAACGAAAAACAATAAAAATGAAATGGTTATTTATGTATGTATGTATTTAATATATTAACCCCTGGACTGTCCAAGGCCATAAAGGTTTAAGCTACATTCAAACGAAAATATTCCTTATAAAGCGCTGGTTAAGAGACTTTTGGCAGCTTAAGTTTTTAAAATTTTAAAATTTAAAATATATACTGATGGGTCAAGGAGTACCGATGGTCTTGGTGCAGCATTTTATACTAACTATGAACAAAACAGGGGCCTCTTCAAAATAGAAAATAATGTATCAATTATGACTGCTGAAATGTTTGCCATATCAAAAGCTCTTGAATTTGCTATCGAAATTAGTTCTGATAGTTACAACAAAGGTTACAATAATATCTAATGACTTCTCTATTTATAATTAGTTGATATCGTTTGCATACCTGTTTATCTTAATGAGTGTTATCGTCAAAGGGGTTATGTTTATTAAAATAAAGACGCAAGTCAAAAGGTTTTAAACAACGTTAAAACGTACCTACACAGTGAATTATATTCATGTTATCTATAAACAACAAGAAAAATTTAGGCAGAACTGATTTTTGGTTTTCTTTTTAACTAAGGAATCCTTTATCTTAAAATAAAGACGCAAGTCAAAAGGTTTTAAACAACGTTAAAACGTACCCACAGTGAATTATATTCATGTTATCTATAAACAACAAGAAAAATTTAGGCAGAACTGATTTTTGGTTTTCTTTTTAACTAAGGAATCCTTTGTCTCGACTTAGATAAGTTTCGCATTTGATTATTAAAAAAATGATTTAACATTGTTTGCTCAAAACTTTTGTTAATATCCAATTTCGGATGTTTCATAATTATTTAATTTGCTAATTTAATTAAAAAGCACAATTTTGAATATTTATGCTCTAGATATTATAAATAAATAAATATTACAATAGGGATAATTCTAAATTCTATATAATACCTAATACTTAAAAATAATTATAAAACAAATTGTGTTATTTTTCATGGTTTGCCATATAATAGTGCATTGCTTATCATGAATAAGCAACAACTTAAGATTATTTTGTAAGTATTTCCTATTATACTTTATTAATAATACAAAAATACGTAATAAGTATGTATATACAAAAGTGTTTAAGATTTAAACAGTTTTGCCTTATTAATCTTGAACAAAAATTACAAAAGATATTTATTTAAAATATTCAGGTTCATGCAAATCTTAAGAGTTTTCCCATCTACGTGCTGTGTGAGAGATGCTCTTTCTAAACTCTCATTTCGACCCCGAGGGCAAAGTTAGTTCGAATGGCCGGTAACTAAAAACTCTGGCTTTATAGGCAGACATCCCGGTCTAAACGATTACTCTCCGAGGGTTTGGTACAAGAATACAGACCGAGCGAATGATATAATATTTATTCACATTTATTTCGAGGCAGGATTAATCATAATACAGTTTTTCTATATGTGACCGTTTCTTCGTAAATCCAATATTTTGACGTTAAGTACTATAACTTGTAAAAGATTAAGTTGTTGATAAGAATAGGCACCTATTATTTTAAAGCGAAAAATTATTATTCAAACCGGATTCATACACTTATAAAATAGCTAATAATTGACCTATAAAAAAAGTGTAATAACGTTATCACTGACGGACCCCAATCTAAAAATTATTTAAATTAACCTTACTACAGCACATTTTTTTCTTTATTAAGAGTTTTTGTTCTTTTGTAGTTTTAAAATAATCTGTTTTTATCAAAGCCTTTGTGATTGAAAGCGTAACAAACTCACATTCGCATTTGAAATTGTATTAGTAAATATTGTTTTTTTTAAATCCTAAGTTAGCATAAAAACTACATTTCTAAGAAAAGCAATCACTGTTGATGAAGAATTTTGGCGCCATCTTACGTTGTCAAAATTAGTACAGGCTACTAGTTTTTATTATTACTGTTACAGATTATTTACCTTTTTTTTCGAACTGACTACGCTATTGATTCCTAACAGTTGTACTATATAATTATCAGTAGTAATCCATCATTTAAAACTGCTACTATCATAAATCTCCTAGTTACCTTTTATACCTACTGATACACTTTATTATATTGGTATTTATTTAACAGCATTGATAGTTTTTCTTAGTTTGTAACTGTTATTAAATAATCATCTTGCCTTATAAAGAATTGTGTGTGTACATATGACCACACGATAGAAGTGAAAACATATAAATAAATAGGATTATTTACCTTTTACACCTAAACGTACTTTATACAATCCTTTATTGTGTAATATTGGAGGCATTTTATGTAACATAGTTCGCTACTATCTACAAGTGAGTTCATTCGGAAATAATAACGCGGAACAGATATTCTTAGAAGTCAATAAAAAGTGATACGTGCACAAACAAACAAACAGATAGACAGATTTCTAAACATGATTGAAATGTATTTTGGGGTGTAAGGGGTTTCAAATAACATCTAAGACTAGAGACACCCGAGCCAACCTCACTGACTAAGCTATTGACCAAGCAAAGTCTTAACAGCTTCACCGGACTACTAAGGCTAGAGCTTAAGGCACTCAGCCGAATTTTATTTTGATAACTAGCTCAAGGGTGCGCGGCACACCTCGGCTTTGGCTGTTGCCTGATACATGCAATTCGCGACCTATGTGAGCTAACCTAAGCTAAGCTAACTATTCATACATATATGAGTTGTTGAAACATATATGTGTACCAAGCATACATACCTCAATAACCCTTATATATATTTCGTATGGGATAATATTCTAAACTATTTCAGTTGACAGAATTGACAGTTCCCATTTTATTACATTTTATGGATGTACTTTAAAAGGTAAATGTAATCTCATTTACGACTAGACACTAGGTGGCGCTGAAATACATCAATTGTTATTTATTATTATTACAATATATAGCAATTACAATAAATAATGAATGTGTAACTGCGGTAATAACCATTCAATTAATGCAATATTGCAATAACTTCCTGCGTAATGTTAGTTCTTTCATCTAAATTTGTATAAGCGCACTTTCATTAGTTTTTTTGAAACAGCAAAATTAAAAAAGTCGATTTCGTAGAAAACAATTCTGGCTACGTGCCTGTCCGTCGCTAAAAACTCAATTCCCTCGAAACGCTGGCTCTTAATGGCTCGATGAACAAAAACCGATCGAATCCTTGGCATAATTAGTCGCATGCTGCGCTCAGCAAAACACACATGAATATCCTACATTCCTTTTTTCTCCACAGCGTTCAATACAGCAATTGCCATTTCATGTGACCGAAGTCATCCGTCGTGATGATTCTATCTCGTGATTTCATTTTTTCTCTTGGGAACTTATTTTTTTAACGCTATACTAATGATCCTCACTATATGAGGTCATATAAAATAATTTGCACTTTCTCACTCGTGATTTTTTTATATTCATCATAATATAAACACGATAATTTAGGATATTCAATTAAATATAAATTCGAGATTTATATAGACGCTTGATTATGAAATTACAAAGACGTTGTATTAGGATATTTTTTTGAATTATTGCAGTTAATGTTAGTAAAGACAACAGTCGTATTTTATATATACAAATAGATAATACTAGTGTTTGTAGTGTGTGCTGTCTATTGACAGCATAGACTTCTTCAAAATGGATGTGAAGGTATATACGCTGGTT
>MU159001.1:249088-273995 GCA_015888305.1 Antheraea pernyi
CGGGTCGCGTTTCGGGATCAGTCTGTGCATATCCAGCTTTTTGCAGGCCGGCATGACAGCGGTGACCGGCGATGAATAGTGTGTCACTCGGTGGTCACCATTGTTTCTGGATTGTACTGTGCTTACCATCAGGCATGCAGTCATTTTGCCGTGCTACTATAAAAAAAAACTTTAATGTAGATTTGGCCTATCCCCGGGACCATACTTTTTTCTGTGTGGAAGGCAATTTATGCCCTTTTCTAAGCCCCTAACAATGTGTAAGTATAATTTCATGTTGATCGGTTAAATAATTAAAACGTGAAGGTATAACAAATAAACAGACTTACTTTCGTATTTATAATATTAGTTTATATTGAAAGTTCTAAGGAAATTGCAGAGACCTTCGTTCTAATTCTCGCTCACTGAATTCTAAGGTATCTTGTTATTTGGACAATAGTCATTTGTTATTTACAAGCGAGCGTTTTATTTAACGCTAGTATAATGATAATTCTATTTCATCTTCCTATGACGTAATTAATTTCCAATATAATGCTTTCCAAAGTGGTCTCTATGGAAATCTAAGGTTAAAACGTTTAGACTCGTTTTCGATATGAGGAACTTGTTTGTATAATTTATAGATAAATTTTATATTTAATTAATTTAAATTTATCTATATAAATTCAATTATAATTTAATTGCACTTGTAAAACGTAGATAGAGATAAGGTGAGTGATTACTGAGAAACCACGCGTGTTGCTTTTTAATAAATAAACGTTACTGAGTTTATTTGTATATGACTGTAATTTTACTCAAGACTAATTCATTTTCAATTAAGTATTTAAAATTATATTTTGTAATTGTCAGTAAAGGGAACAACAGCAAAGATAAGTTTATAATACGGTTATATAAAAAAAATGGCTTGAGTAAAAGTATATGCAGTTTAACAATTGTCTTTGCTGTTGTTCCCTTTACTGACAATTACAAAATATAATTTTAAAGTAAACAAACAGCTCGTCTACAATGTTACTTCAAGGGCGAACCTAACATGAAATTAGAAGGGAAAATAGGACGAGATAATTGTACTTCCCCTTCCCCACACGCTCCGACGCGCCGCGCCACACCGTACCGCGCCGACGGGGCTCGTTACAGAGTTTAATCTGTTTAAACTTTTATTTACTTTACTTGCGTCAAATTGGAACGATTAGCAGCCTGGCCATTCATAGGAATGCTTTGTTTAAGGGTTTCAAATTGAAATTCTTTATAAATAATGAAATTAAACAGACAGTATTATCAGGAATTGTTATGTAAAGACAGTACAGTAATTTTCCGAATTAATACGTTGTGTATCATACATATTGTTTTTTTTAAAGTTACTAAATATAAAATTTAAAAATAAATATAGGCACCTACGTATGCAAGGTTCAAAAGTTAATTAGATTTTTTTGTTATCTAGTTTTGTCATATATAACTAAAATTTCAGATAGTTTACTAAAACGTGTTTAAATTTAATGAGGTTTCTAAATAATATTTTTATGCTTCATTATATAAAGATATTTACTTCAATTACTAAGCTATGAATAAAATTCCATTGAATTCGAAAATATTAACAAAAAAAAATTTGTGCAAATTAAAAAAATAATTTAATAATAAATTTTACATAAAGATAACTATTTTACATTACATCGTTTTTTATTGTTCAAGTTTTGTAATAAATCTGTTTTTTTTTAAATTATGCTGCCAACAATCTACTGACTCGTGTCTCATAATGACTACATTTGTTTGTAAGGAGCTTAAAACCTTTATGGTTTTGAACAGTCCAAAGTTAATGCAAATTTCAAAACTATTTAAAAATCTATATCAGGTACCTATGCGTTTTGTAGTTACATGTGGGTTATGACCGTACTCCAGTGAAGATGTAACGACCTTGCTAGGTCAATAGCGTAGTCAGTTAAAAAAAACACATTAAGAGGTTATCTGTCATGAAAGTAAAATTGTAGAATACGGTAACATTCCGAAATTGCATAACTTTACATAATACAACCCACTTAATCTGAGTTAAAAGCCATTGAACACAAAACACCCAAATAAAAACGCTGTAATTTATTATTTAGAAACTTTTTTATACAGAGAAAGCTTCTTCCCACAGCCAGAATTGTCTGTATTCAATATCATTCTTTAAAATGCATGCAGATGCAATAGCCGTCGGCCATGTTACCGACCTGTCCTTAGCAGACGTCCCTGTTAGCCTTATGCATTTCTCTTTCATTCCCGTTTGTAAACACATCTTGTCGTTTCATATTCATGAAATCGTAGTAGTGAATTAGGGTAATACGCATGCGCGGCGTGTCAATGTCAAATCAATCCTCGTAGGCTGATGCAACGCGTCACACAATTTACTGGAATTGCTATTCCAAATGAGACGGACCTGATAATTAATGCCATGATTTTTTTTTCAGATCGTACCGAAAATGTTGTCGGCTTCGAGAAATAACGAATGTGGTAAGTACTTCTCTATTTATGAAACAATTACATATTACATAAACAATTATTTTCTTATATAAATTAACATAAAGAAACTAATATTCTTTATCAGAATCACGTAATTTAGTGAGTATGTTATTTATTCTATTTTTCATATTTATGTTATGATATAAATCCTTTTTTTTTACTCGTACTGACTACACTATTGACCAAGCAAGGTCTTAGCAGCTTCACCGGACTACTAAGGCGAGCGCTTAAGGCACTCAGCCGATTTTATTTTGACAACTAGCTCAAGGGTGCGCGGCACACCTCGGCTTTGGCTGTTGCCTGATACATGCAATTCGTTAAAAATCTATATCAGGTACCTATGCGTTTTGTAGTTACATGTGGGTTATGACCGTACTCCAGTGAAGATGTAACGACCTTGCTAGGTCAATAGCGTAGTCAGTTAAAAAAAACACATTAAGAGGTTATCTGTCATGAAAGTAAAATTGTAGAATACGGTAACATTCCGAAATTGCATAACTTTACATAATACAACCCACTTAATCTGAGTTAAAAGCCATTGAACACAAAACACCCAAATAAAAACGCTGTAATTTATTATTTAGAAACTTTTTTATACAGAGAAAGCTTCTTCCCACAGCCAGAATTGTCTGTATTCAATATCATTCTTTAAAATGCATGCAGATGCAATAGCCGTCGGCCATGTTACCGACCTGTCCTTAGCAGACGTCCCTGTTAGCCTTATGCATTTCTCTTTCATTCCCGTTTGTAAACACATCTTGTCGTTTCATATTCATGAAATCGTAGTAGTGAATTAGGGTAATACGCATGCGCGGCGTGTCAATGTCAAATCAATCCTCGTAGGCTGATGCAACGCGTCACACAATTTACTGGAATTGCTATTCCAAATGAGACGGACCTGATAATTAATGCCATGATTTTTTTTTCAGATCGTACCGAAAATGTTGTCGGCTTCGAGAAATAACGAATGTGGTAAGTACTTCTCTATTTATGAAACAATTACATATTACATAAACAATTATTGTCTTATATTAATTAACATAAAGAAACTAATATTCTTTATCAGAATCACGTAATTTAGAGAGTATGTAATTTATTCTATTTTTCATATTTATGTTATGATATAAATGCTTTTTTTTTTACTCGTACTGACTACACTATTGACCAAGCAAGGTCTTAGCAGCTTCACCGGACTACTAAGGCGAGCGCTTAAGGCACTCAGCCGATTTTATTTTGACAACTAGCTCAAGGGTGCGCGGCACACCTCGGCTTTGGCTGTTGCCTGATACATGCAATTCGCGACTTATGTGAACTAACCTAAGCTAAGCTAACTATTCATACATATATGAGTTGTTGAAACATATATGTGTACCAAGCATACATAACTCAATAACTCTTATATATATTTCGTATCGGATAATATTCTATATAAATAATATATCTATATTAGATATAAATGCAGTTTAAGTTTTTTCTTACGTATTTAACTATATATTGTCTTAACCGCTTAAACTTTTCAAGTGTTATCTGTTTTTTTTTTCTTCGAACTTGTTACGGTATAGAGCTAGCAAGGTATTAACAGCTTCAGCGGACTACTGTGTTATCTGTAATTATATTAAATAGGTGTCTATATGTTATCACTTTACATCTTACATCTTATTGAAGTAAATATTCATAACAAATCTTGAATAAAACTAGCGACGTTATCACAAGATAGATATTAAAAGTCAACGTGATACACTTTAAACACCTAATATACAAAATAAGGACAACTGGCAACATTATAATTGACAATAGTCATTTTTAGACATGACATGTTTTAATTCCTACATATATGAGGCCGGGGACTCCTAGATTTATATTTAAAGTGCTTAAATAATAACGACCGTCATCATAAGTCATTGCGTCTAAAACTGTTTCATTTTATTGTTTCGCGTGCAATTATTTTATATCGACCATATATTTAAATTGTTTCTAATTTTAAATATTTTCATTATAGTGATTATTCTATGCATACGAAAATTAATTTATATTTTCAAGAATTATTGAAGTGGATTATTTTTATTGTGTTTACTACTATTAACTGTTGTAATATTTGCAGTTAAACAATTTCTATTTATTTATAACTAGCGGGCTCGGCGAACGTTGTCCTGCCCTAATATTTTTTTTGGACAAATTAGACATCTAAACCTTCCTCATGAATCACTTTATATACTGGTGGAAACCGCATAAAAATCTGTTCAGTAGTTTTTGAGTTTATCGCGAACAGACAGACAAACAGACACGGCAAAGGACTTTGTTTTATAATATATAATAATTGATAAGTGATAACTAACTTTGGTGTTTTTAACTTAAACAAATATTTTGTTTAATAAAATGATAACAAAATATTTTAATTGAGTTTGACGATTAAAATAAATACATAACGAACACAAATATAATAAATGATCTCACATTTGTACAATAACATTCCTGGCTAGTTAAATATTTAGTCATAGAACGGGGGCCAACAGGCATATTTTTATGAGTGCCAAGATCGGCTCATTACTATCTTATTACGTACGGTGTTGGCCCCGGCCACCACGAGCCGCAACACATCCAATTTCCCAGCTCCCATTTATTGATATTGACTCTGCAAGGACGCCTCGTGAATGCCTCGCATCTAGGATACAACACCAACTGGATATGGCACTCTCGCTCTATTTGACTGTCCTTAAACAAACAGATTAAATAGATTTAAACTCTTAATTCCTTGTATAAAATACGCTATACGCTATATTTTTAGGATCAACTGCGCTATATGGATTTATGTCGTACGCTTTTTTTATATTTGGTAATAATTAAATCCTAACAAAATAAAGAAACCTTATCTAAGTTGAAAATATTAACAGAACTAGACCTATCACTATCTTACAATAATGAAAACAATAGAAATGGAATGATTATTTATGTATGTATATACATATGTATGGGTATATTCTTATTAATCTTACTTTTTTTTAAAATTAAAACAAAAACTAAACGGAAAATTAAACAAAAACTAAAATAAAACTTACAATAACTACTTTATAAATAAATAAAAACCTTAATTACATTATTTAGTTTGTATGTTCAGTATACAATATATACAAAAGTTTATTGGCCTCAATTTATTTGTAATTTTTTTTAACTTTTCTACAGTTTGTAAACAGAATTGTCATACTCATTATTAGGGTTATGGGCTTGTAAATCCCACACAGGGCACTTATTTGTGTGTTCAGCAAATGATTTTGCTGAATCTGGGCGTACTTTACGGCTGATAAATGTATCTGTAAACTCCCCCGCGACAGAGAGTATGATGTCTATTATCAGAACTGTCTTTAATAAAATTAAAACAAAAACTAAACGGAAAATTAAACAAAAACTAAAATAAAACTTACAATAACTACTTTATAAATAAATAAAAACCTTAATTACATTATTTAGTTTGTATGTTCAGTATACAATATATACAAAAGTTTATTGGCCTCAATTTATTTGTAATTTTTTTTAACTTTTCTACAGTTTGTAAACAGAATTGTCATACTCATTATTAGGGTTATGGGCTTGTAAATCCCACACAGGGCACTTATTTGTGTGTTCAGCAAATGATTTTGCTGAATCTGGGCGTACTTTACGGCTGATAAATGTATCTGTAAACTCCCCCGCGACAGAGAGTATGATGTCTATTATCAGAACTGTCTTTAATTAAAAAAAAAAGTCTGTAATAAATAATTTCTACAAAAAGCACTAATGGTAAAATCGGCTGTGTGCCTTAAGCGCTCGCCTTAGTAGTCCGGTGAAGCTGTTAAGACCTTGCGAGGTCAATAGCGTAGTCAGATCGAAAAAAAAAGCACTAATGGTATTAGTAATTAAATTTCAATAAAGTAAGCCTCAATCCTATAGCCAGTAGGTATTTACTTATGTCGAAAATATAGGTATGTCCTAAATTAGTTATTTATACACATTGAGATACTTATGAAATATAAATTATATATGAAATCAATTTAATTAACTGATTTTATGTAAGGAGTATTTAAAAAAACCATGTAGTTAAAATAGTGTTACCTATACCTAATGAAATTCATAAAAAAAATAACAACTAAAACAGAAAAAAAATTAAATAGTATTAAACTTATTTCTTTGCTAATCTAATGAAGGCAGATGGAGATATTTTTATAGTTTATTTGGTAATAAGTAAATCCTAACAAAATAAAGAGTCCTTATCTAAATTGAAAATATTAACAGAACTAGACCTATTACGAGTACTTACAATAATGAAAACAATAGCAATGGAATGATTATTTATGTATGTATATACAATTATACATATATATGGGTATATTCTTATTAATCTTACTTTTTTAAATTAAACTAAAACTAAAAAAACTAAACAGATAAAATAAAACTTAAAATAACTATTTTATAAATAAATAAAAACCTTAATTACATTATTTAGTTTGTATGTTAAGTATAAAAGATATACAAAAGCTTATTGGCCATAATTTATTTGTATTTTTTTTTAACTTTTCTACATTTTGTAAACAGAATTGTCATAGTCATTATTAGGGTTATGGGCTTGTAAATCCCACACAGGGCAATTATTTGTGTGTTCGGCAAATGATTTTTCTGAATCTGGGCGTATTTTACGGCTGATAAATGTATCTGTAAACTCCCCCGCGACAGAGAGTTATGATATCTAGTATCAGAACTGTCTTTAATAAAAAAAATACTGTAATAAATATCAGTACTCGTAATTATAAATTATAAATGACAGAATATTATAAATCAATAATTTCTACAAAAAGCACTAATGGTATTAGTAATTAAATTTCAATGTAGTAAGCCTCAATCTATAGCCAGTAGGTATTTACTTATGTAGAAAATATAGGTATGTCCTAAGTTAGTTATTTATACACATTGAGATACTTATGAAATATAAATTATATATGAAATCAATTTAATTAACTGATTTTATGTAAGGAGTATTTAAAAAAACCATGTAGTTAAAATAGTGTTACCTATACCTAATGAAATTCATAAAAAAAATAACAACTAAAACAGAAAAAAAATTAAATAGTATTAAACTTATTTCTTTGCTAATCTAATGAAGGCAGATGGAGATATTTTTATAGTTTGAGAAATAAAAATGTATCTCATCAGACAAAAGCTAAACTACACAAATAAAAGAATACAGGTTTGTAGGTACTTAATACGGTTTAATTAGAAGAGAGTCTTTAATGGCAAGCTTACCTTCAGACCTAATGTAACCTCTTATGTCAAGTGAGCTTTGAGCTTCGACCCTGACCTCTACATCTATACGTTAGACATAAAGTTAATGTTGATGTAGGTAAATGCTAACTTTGTTGTTCCTACAAATAAAGTAGTATACAATCGTAAAAAAGTAAAAATGTATTAGATTTTGTTGAGGGCTTCACTCGCGTATCTAAAATCTCATTAATAGCGGCCTTATATAAGTTAGTCTCTTGTTCCTCGGCTTGGGCTGTTGCCTAATTCATGCAATTCGCGACCTATGTGAGCTAAGCTAAGTTATATATTCATACTTAAAATAAATAAATATGGGTTATTGAAACATATATGTACCAAGCATACATACCTCAATTACTTTTATATGTATTTTGTATCGGATAATTTTCTAAACTATTTCAGTTCGATAAGGGAAAAAACAAAACCCTTCCACTTTCATGTGTAAGCGTGTGTGCGTGCACGTATGTGGATGTGATATGTGTAATGTTGTTGCAGTGATGTAAGATTTTGTGTCACTGTATCGCGCGAGCAGCGTACTCAAGGGCTCGACGCCGAGGAAACGGACCTAGGCTTGAGCAGTTGCCGAGAGGGGCCTAGTCTGCTAAAAAGAAATTAGTCAAAATCTACCCAGTAGTTTTTAAGTTGTGTGCCATGCGCACAACAGCAGACCCCATCATTTTATTAACCACAGATCATGCCGCCGTGGTCTGGATGTAAATTTCGTTCCCGCACACCAAACTATAAAATGATGGGGTCTGCTGTTGTGCGCATGGCACACAACTTAAAAACTACTGGGTAGATTTTGACTAATTTCTTTTTAGTTTTACTTATTAGGCACTTGGTTCTTATTTAAAAAATAATAATAAACAAATACCTGAAATTAATATTAGGTTATTAAAATTTTAGGGACAGTACGATTCTTATAAAGACTACGCGTCCAGCAATGTGTGTTTTCTCGCTGAGGTGAAGTGGGGTAAGCGGTGTAGTGGTTACGTTTCTGTTCTGTTCTGTACATAAAATATATTATTGAGATAATAGACGAAGCAGACATAGTAGTGGATATCAGCTAGACATAAATATAATTGAGATGTCAAGTTATCGGTCAATAACCAGTACAGTGAATGCTAGTTATTGACATAACATAACATAACATGATAAAATCTAATGAACGACAAGTGTGCTTCGTTTGTACAAGGTACAGCCTCGTAGAAAACAAATATATAGTGACCGTAGGTCATAAGAGTAGTTTAAGCTATAAAAGTAGTGTTAAAAAACACTCTTTTTGACTCGCTTATGTGTATAATCATGTTGAAGTATTTGGTCGACACAAAAAAAAATCTATTAAATGTAGTGCGTTCTTTTTTTCTGCACTGGTATAATGAATGTCACTTCCAGTTAAACTTCTTTACAGTCATGTCACACATATTTGGTGGTATCACTTATTATCATCGAACCTAACGCCGGATAAGCTTGAACCGATACGTGACTAGATACTTATGAAATATAAATTATATATGAAATCAATTTAATTAAATGATTTTATGTAAGGAGTATTTAAAAAATCATGTAGTTAAAATAGTGTTACCTATACCTAATAAAATTCATAAAAAAAACTAACAACCATTAGAAAAAAAAAGAAAAAATTTTAAATAGTATTAAACTTATTTCTTTGCTAATCTAATGAAGGCAGGTGGAGATTTTTTATAGTTTGAGACATAAAAATGTATCTCATCAGACAAGAGCTAAACTACACATATAAAAGAATACAGGTTTGTAGGTACTTAATACGGTTTAATTAGAAGAGAGTCTTTAATGGCAAGCTTACCTTCAGACCTAATGTAACCTCTCATGTCAAGTGAGCTTTGAGCTTCGACCCTGACCTCTACATCTATACGTTAGACATAAAGTTAATGTTGATGTAGGTAAATGCTAACTTTGTTGTTCCTACAAATAAAGTAGTATACAATCGTAAAAAAGTAAAAATGTATTAGATTTTGTTGAGGGCTTCACTCGCGTATCTAAAATCTCATTAATAGCGGCCTTATATAAGTTAGTCTCTTGTTACTAATAATAACAAATCGAAATAAATAGTCACGTGTAATCACGACTATCGATGAATTTACACGTCAGTGATTACACGTCAATCTGCAACATATTTTAATTAATTTATTGATAATTATTATATGTATATTAATTATATATTAGTATATAAATATACATATATATTGATTAATTGATTCGCTTTTTGTTGCAGTTAGACGTAGTAGTGTTCAATCAATTCCAAGCGGAAGTGAAAAGTAGCGTCCACTATAATATTTAATCATTTGTGTTAAAATATTTAATCGAAGTTATAATCATAAATTGCATTTAAATCATAAATCATCATTACAAACGTTTTCAAGATTAAAGATTCGACGCGTAAAATTAATATTTAACACATGCATATTAAGATATCATGAATTTTAAATATTATGTGATATACATATTGTTTATTTAAATACTTCTTAGACTTATTTTTATTATTTACGCCTTTGTGTGGTTAATAAAATGATGGGGTCTGCTGTTGTGCGCATGGCACACAACTTAAAAACTACTGGGTAGATTTTGACTAATTTCTTTTTAGTTTTACTTATTAGGCACTTGGTTCTTATTTAAAAAATAATAATAAACAAATACCTGAAATTAATATTAGGTTATTAAAATTTTAGGGACAGTACGATTCTTATAAAGACTACGCGTCCAGCAATGTGTGTTTTCTCGCTGAGGTGAAGTGGGGTAAGCGGTGTAGTGGTTACGTTTCTGTTCTGTTCTGTACATAAAATATATTATTGAGATAATAGACGAAGCAGACATAGTAGTGGATATCAGCTAGACATAAATATAATTGAGATGTCAAGTTATCGGTCAATAACCAGTACAGTGAATGCTAGTTATTGACATAACATAACATAACATGATAAAATCTAATGAACGACAAGTGTGCTTCGTTTGTACAAGGTACAGCCTCGTAGAAAACAAATATATAGTGACCGTAGGTCATAAGAGTAGTTTAAGCTATAAAACTAGTGTTAAAAACACTCTTTTTGACTCGCTTATGTGTATAATCAGGTTGAAGTATTTGGTCGACACAAAAAAAAATCTATTAAATGTAGTGCGTTCTTTTTTTCTGCACTAGTATAATGAATGTCACTTCCAGTTAAACTTCTTTACAGTCATGTCACACATATTTGGTGGTATCACTTATTATCATCGAACCTAACGCCGGATAAGCTTGAACCGATACGTGACTCGCGAAAAATAGTAATTTCACCACCCTAAAACTTCTTATTCGTACAACCCCGACACACCAAAGTAGAACTGATATAAAAACTGAATGTTGCCACTGAATTCATATGGATAAATAAATCTTAGTGGACTAACACAGGATCATTATTATAAGAACTTGTATAGATACATAAAATATCTATAGCATATTTATTTACGTATAAATAAATTAGGAAGAGAATAAATTAAAATTCTATTTACCTGTACATCCATTTTTTCATGTTTAAATTTAATGTTCAGTAGACTAATTTACTGAAAATCTTTTCAATATAAGTTAAATAGACATATCTTGGTTCAAGCAATAATGGCTCATTTAACATCGACGGCAGATAAGCACGTTAACTTACGTCACTTAACAAATATTAAAACATACTAAAGTATATATTAAAATACATAAGTGGGTATGCTAAAGTAATTCAGAATTTTATAAACTTTGCGTTAATTTATGGTATATATTATTTATACCTGCGGTCATAAATTACTTACAAATTTATTTCAATTTTAAGTGACCTTAATGCGGTGCTTTGTAGTCCGTTTTACAGTAGTCTTATGGACATTAATGGACTAAGTAAGAACTACTTATAAGATACTAATTATATTTACGTGGTTCCGCTGGTATAAATGTAGATTGACTTATCCTTTAAGAACAGCCTTTTAGATTAAAAGTAACTGACAACGTGTATACAACACTTCATGACGATTAGTT
The DNA here is from genome assembly GCA_015888305.1 of Antheraea pernyi. Lineage (NCBI taxonomy): Eukaryota > Metazoa > Arthropoda > Insecta > Lepidoptera > Saturniidae > Antheraea > Antheraea pernyi. The sequence continues at coordinate 260,892 of MU159001.1, forward strand.
GAATAGTTAGGACCTGAAAGCGTAACAAACAAACAAAGTGTAAGGGGTGTCGAATAACATCTAAGACTTGAGAAACTCAAGCCAACCTCACCTGCACGTGGTCCATCCTGCTGAAAGATTTTGTGTCACTGTATCGCGCGAGCAGCGTACTCAAGGGCTCGACGCCGAGGGAACAGACCTAGGCTTGAGCCGCTGCCGAGGGGGGCCTAGTCTGGTCTGCGGGAGCGAAATTTACAACCAAACCACGGTGACGTGATCTGTGATTAATAAAATGATGGGATTTGCCATTGTGCGCATGGCACATAACTCAAAAACTACTGGATAAATTTTGACTAATTTCTTTTTAGTTTTACTTACCACAGCGCAGGCATATTGCCGTGCTACAATAAAAAGGAAAAACAAACTCTTTCGCAATTAAAATATTAATAAGGATTTCATATTAAAATAATTAATAATATATAGGTCGTAAATTTTACTTGTAGAGTACAAAGATATTATCTTATTAACGACATTTATTACATATCTCTTATTTTAATTATATTGTTATAGTTTTTAAATACTTACAGCTTAAATTTAATCAGGATTTTACACTAATTAGTAATTTTCTTACGATTTAAACTTTAAGTTCAGTCATTATATATATGCTTGTAGGTATCGTTATTATATATGCATAGATTAAGTTATATACTTCCGCGCAAATATAATTAAGTTAATCATTCGGCATATCGCTATTCGTTGCTCATATCACCCTCGGGTATTATATGCATCGATTTCCCTTAATAGGCAGATACTACATCCTGTAATAAACAAGGAAAATGAGTTATTTTATTTGACAACATCGAGATAAACGAACGTTTTGTTAAACATTTCAATGGTTATCTATATGTCTCGTTAAGAAAAATAAGTAATAGTTAAGAAAAATAAGTTATAAAAAATTTGGGGTAATATTGAGGTAAGATTTACTTTAAAGAAACGAGTTTATGAATCACCGATCGGTCTTATTGAATTTAATTGTTATAAATATTGGAGAATTTTACCTACTTTTTTGTTTTATAAATAAAGTGATTAAAAGTGATATTTATTGTTACTGATACGTAAAATATTTACGTATTTATTTACTAATAGGATATTAATTTGCCTTCAATTAAACTACTAAGAGAACGGATAAATATCGGCAATAATATTCAGAATGTGTTAGATTTTTTTTACAAACTTTTGCTCGCGGTCTTTTTCATGTTGTTATAGAAATTATCTACCTTCAGGAGTAGTACCGTTTTTCCTATATTAAAGGTATGTCTCTTTTTGTACTTATGTAGAATATCTATACAAAATTTCACGATGTTTGGTTGAGTGTTTAAGTCATGAGAAAGCGTAATTAACGCGGTATTAACTGATATTCAAAAAAGCCGACAACGCAATTGCTACTCCGCTGGTGATTCTACTGTCTATCAGGTGACCCTGTTCGTTTGCCTTCAATAATTTATAAAAAAAACTAAACTAGCAAGTTAAAAAATACATATACAGGTTTAAAAACATATACTTTAATACAATTTTATGCCAATTACAAGCAGTAAACACTAACAAATTGAATGCTTAAACACAAAGTACAATCGTTTATGTTAATTACGAAAAAAAAACCTCACATAACTAAAAATGGAGAACAGAGCTACCCGATTTGGCAGAGTACAGCCTTTATCGATTTCAAGAATTACCGAATTACAAGTTACAAAACTGTCCAACTTTGTACAGCTCCGGAGCTATTTGGGTTAAGTAGGTAGTACCGCGACTTTATAAATTCTTCAGAACTTTCAAGATACGTTCCTAATGTTACAAGCTGATGTAAGATTACTTGTAAGATGTATACTATACTTGCTAAATTATATAAACTTCAAAAACTTATTCTTTCTTATTCACAATTTCATATAAATCTACAAAATAAAAATACAATATAACTAAATTACGTAACTTTTCTTCAAATAGTAAATAATTTATTTTAGAGACTATCTATACACATATAAATAAATTTGAAGTATCAGCTGTTTATCCGATGCTATCTTTTAAATTGCTGAATCAATTTTCTCGTAAATAATGAACTTGCCAGAGTATTACGTTTCGGGATCAGCCTATGCATATCCAGCTTTTCGTATGCCGGGATGACAGCGGCGACTGGCGATGGATAGTGTGTCACTCGGTGGTCACCATTGTTTTTGGATTGTACTGTGTTTATCATCAGGCACAGTGCAGTCATATTCCCGTGCTACAATAAAAAAGAAAAACAAACTCTTTCGCAATTACAATATTAATAAGGATTTCAAATAAAAACAATTTCGTAAAAAACATAATATGTGGGTCGTAAATATTACTTGTAATGTCCAAAGATATTATCTTATTATCGACATTTATTACACATCTCTTATTTTAATTATATTGTTACAGTTTTTAAATACTCAAAGTTTAAATTTAATCAGGCTTGTACACTAATTAGTAATTTTCTTATGATTTAAACTTTAAGTTCAGTCATTATATATATGCTTGTAGGTATCATTATTATATATGCATAAATTAAGTTATATACTTCCGCGCAAATACAATTAAGTTAATCATTCGGCATATCGCTATTCGTTGCTCATATCACCCTCGGGTATTATATGCATCGATTTCCCTTAATAGGCAGATACTACATCCTGTAATAAATAAGGAAAATGAGTTATTTTATTTGACAACATCGAGATAAACGAACGTTTTGTTAAACATTTCAATGGTTATCTATATGTCTCGTTAAGAAAAATAAGTAATAGTTAAGAAAAATAAGTTATAAAAAAATTTGGAGTAATATTGAGGTAAGATTTACTTTAAAGAAACGAGTTTATGAATCACCGATCGGTCTTATTGAATTTAATTGTTATAAATATTGGAGAATTTTACCTACTTTTTTGTTTTATAAATAAAGTGATTAAAAGTGATATTTATTGTTACTGATACGTAAAATATTTACGTATTTATTTACTAATAGGATATTAATTTGCCTTCAATTAAACTACTAAGAGAACGGATAGATATCGGCAATAATATTCAGAATGTGTTAGATTTTTTTACAAACTTTTGCTCGCGATCTCGTCCATGTTATTATAGAAATTATCTACCTTTAGGAGTAGTACCGTTTTTCCTATATTAAAGGTATGTCTCTTTTTGTACTTATGTAGAATATCTATACAAAATTTCACGATGTTTGGTTGAGTGTTTAAGTCATGAGAAAGCGTAATTAACGCGGTATTAACTGATATTCAAAAAAGCCGACAACGCAATTGCTACTCCGCTGGTGATTCTACTGTCTATCAGGTGACCCTGTTCGTTTGCCTTCAATAATTTATAAAAAAAACTAAACTAGCAAGTTAAAAAATACATATACAGGTTTAAAAACATATACTTTAATACAATTTTATGCCAATTACAAGCAGTAAACACTAACAAATTGAATTCTTAAACACAAAGTACAATCGTTTATGTTAATTACGAAAAAAAACCTCACATAACTAAAAATGGAGAACAGAGCTACCCGATTTGGCAGAGTACAGCCTTTATCGATTTCAAGAATTACCGAATTACAAGTTACAAAACTGTCCAACTTTGTACAGCTCCGGAGCTATTTGGGTTAAGTAGGTAGTACCGCGACTTTATAAATTCTTCAGAACTTTCAAGATACGTTCCTAATGTTACAAGCTGATGTAAGATTACTTGTAAGATGTATACTATACTTGCTAAATTATATAAACTTCAAAAACTTATTCTTTCTTATTCACAATTTCATATAAATCTACAAAATAAAAATACAATATAACTAAATTACGTAACTTTTCTTCAAATAGTAAATAATTTATTTTAGAGACTATCTATACACATATAAATAAATTTGAAGTATCAGCTGTTTATCCGATGCTATCTTTTAAATTGCTGAATCAATTTTCTCGTAAATAATGAACTTGCCAGAGTATTATATATTTAAATACGACATTATAACGGTAAAAGAGGTTAGTATTATTGTTTTACAAATTTAAACATAGTAATAGTAATATAGTAACAGAATAAAAGATAAGATATAGTGTGGCGCAATATGAGATATAGGGTTCCAAGTGCGGGAAAAATAAAACGCAAATGAAACCGAGGTACACAACTTGTTAAAAACTACAGTAATGTATTCTATGATAGTAGATGGTTAATTTAATGGATATGGTGAAGTGGTTTGTAATTTAAATTTATATTGAGTTAGATAAGTATATTGATTAATTAATACTAAAATATTTTAATTCATTAATAAATTAAGGTAATTTGTACATTTTAGCTTCTTTGATTTATTATTTAATAAGTTAACACAAGTTACGGCATATGAACGAATATTTTTATTTTACGCATTACTTTGGTATATGAATGATAATATTCATTAAGCCATAAGCCATAATAACCATTAAGGCATAAGCCTTTTGCAATCACTAGTATTATACATATTTTTAAGCTAACGACTGCAAATAGTAAAAGGTTCAGCAACATCTGTAAAAGAGTATTTTTTACAAACCAAAACCAACGAACTGATGTTTTTTTTTTCGAACTGACTACACTATTGACCTAGCAAGGTCTTAAAAGCTTCACTGGACCACTAAGGCGAGCGCTTAAGGCACTCAGCCGATTTTATTTTGACAACTAGCTCAAGGGTGCGCGGCACACCTCGGCTTTGGAATGAACTGATGAATTTTACCATACAGTACTATAGAATGTGTAACCTTTATGATTTCGACATTTCGATAGAGAAATAATAAATAACGTTAAGTATCATCACAATATCACATGTGGTATTTTATGTACATATACATTATGAATAAATATAAAGACCATAATTCTGATAGTCATTCACTTTCATTTAGAAGTTTCCATTTCCACATCAGTCTTATAAAAATTAAAACTTAATTTATAAATGGATAAAGAAATAACAGTTTCAACGAATTAAAGAACCTACAGATAACAGGAATAAAATAAAAAAGTAAGTCAATGACAGTTTAACAATATGGAAATAATATCATTAGAAAAACAATCACAATTTAACAATAGCCCTCAAATTTCAAATTTGGTCCCAGCATTATGTTAATAATATTAGGCAACCCGGATATACACGCCGCGTAGGTACTTTATTTTAAAACTATAGGTAGGGCTATAAGTTCTCATCACTATAAAGCTTAAGCTAATTCGCAAAATATGATGTATGTGTATAATTTAATACCTATTACCTACATAGTACAGTCGCTAGCCAAAAGTGTGTCGGTCACTAATTAATTAATGAGATTTTATTCAATTAGTAACATGTTCTCATTACGTAGGTAGATCTAAATACGGACAGAACGGTACAGAGGTTCCAATTAACAAATTACATATAAACCAGTAACAACATTTTACGTTCTTCGAACTGTAGTTTAGCACGTACATACACGCTTAACAGAGAAAACTCTGATAACTTATGCATTTTACATTACATTTAATGTAACAATATTTTTTTACATGATTTTACATTTAATTTTCGATAAAAGACTCGAATTCTCGGTTTAAAAATTGACTGCACATTTGTATTTGCATATTCTAATCATGTAAACACAGTGAGGGCTCCGTTTGGTATTGGAACATGTCTGTCAAAGCAGAATAAATGAAGCCAATCAGAGATAAATAACCGTCGGTCCGTGGCCCGTTTCATTTGCATGGCAATGACGCGCTTTGGCGGTGCGGGGGAAGCGCGGGGCGAGGTGCGGGGAGAGGCGCGGCTGCGAGTAGACAGGTACAATGGCGGGTCTCACGTGACAACCGATATTCCATACGCTACTATACAACCTTGTGATGTGTATATTGTGACGATTTTTTTTTGTCGGCATTATCTCATTTAGTTCGCACTTCTGTCTAAAATTTACGTAGAAACGTAACAGAAGCCATCAATAGGATTTCCTATTGTTTTATTTTAATGTCTGATTACGATCACGCTTGTTCTTTACTTCACCGTAGTTGAAGAAGGTGCTACTAATATTCACGTTTAGTACAGTGTTGTTATTATTTAGTGAAAGCTCAGGCTAGATATCTTATATTTCATACAACTTGTTCTAATGTGTTGTCCAATTGTTTCTTATCTATTTTAATTCGGTTTCATGAAATTTATTTGTCAAAAAGGACATAGTTCTCTGGAGTGATAATTAAAACATTAATTTTAACATTTTATCTCTAACATGATCCAGTGCTACAAAGAAGACAAAAATCATTTACAAAATACTTCTATTGCTACAATACTCTCGGAAGAAAAACAAACGATGTCACGCAATTTTTTTTTATAGCATAGTAGGCAAACGAACAGGTGGGTCACCTGATGTTAAGTGATCACCACCGTCCATAGATACTTGCAAAACCAGGGGAGTCGCAATTGCGTTGCCAGCTCGTGTTGCGGGGGGCGGGGGAAGGCAAGGGGAAGGGGAAAGTGGAAGGGGAAGGGTCAATTCAACAGTGCAAGCACTGTTACTTCACGTAGGTGTTTCTGTGGGTCGGGTGGTAGTACCCCGGGCGAGCCGACCCATTCATGCTGAAACCAGTAATAGCTTCAGCGTGGCTCTACCACCTACAAAGCGTGGCTCTACCACCTACAGTGTGTTGGTCATATATTAACAAAACGTATAAAATTATATTCTGATATTTATCTTTTAAATACATTTCAGTATTAAATATCACTTATTTCTTTTGGTAATTCATTAAATAGTTTAGCTCCCACAAAATTGTAAGTTTCGATATGAAATAGATACGAGACTTATTATATCATATAGAAGCTAGGCTTATAAATATCATTATTATTATGCTTGAAAATTAATTTTACAATTATTGATATTTTTTTTATATTAAGTAACGTCATTGGATAAGTAAAATGTTTATTATCAGTTCACAAGTGTAAAATTTCTTATACAAGGTACCTTAGTTTCGATGTGAATTTGAGATCATTTCGTTGAACTTTTATTTTTGCAAGTTAAATCAGGGCTGTTTCTGGTTCTCGTTTTGAAAGGTTCACGAACGGTTAGGTGTACTTGAAGACTGGTTCGCTTCGGAATCAAATATTCTGCATCGGTACATGCCAATGAGATTTCTAATCTGGAAAAGAAAAATGTAAATTACGTTAAAGAATTCTGACGATAAATATATAAAGTTCGTTCACCTTTCACAAGAATTCTCTTCTAGCTAGGTTTATGAATGTGTGTTAATATTTAATGATAAGCATAGCCTTTCACTATATATTCATAAATGTAGTAACATTCATAAACCTAAGCAAATATTTATGATAATTTTAGAGCCAGCTATCTTTTACAAGCTTGTTCATTTTCTCTGATATATATATACTTTTTAGCAGAGCGACCGCTTAGTATAAACTCTCCTATATTTTTACTACAATATGAGATTACATAGCATCTTAGTAACCATACAATATATAGATAATATGAATTGCATATAGATAGAAAAAGAATAGACTATATTTTTGTATCATTTTAATTACGTTATTGGATAAAATGCTGCATTTAATTTTAAGCAAATATTTATGATAATTTTAGAGCCAGCTATCTTTTACAAGCTTGTTCATTTTCTCTGATATATATATACTTTTTAGCAGAGCGACCGCTTAGTATAAACTCTCCTATATTTTTACTACAATATGAGATTACATAGCATCTTAGTAACCATACAATATATAGATAATATGAATTGCATACAGATAGAAAGAGAATAGACTATATTTTTGTATCATTTTAATTACGTTATTGGATAAAATGCTGCATTTTATTAATAATCAATTATAACTGCCAAAGTAGGTAAGTATGTTGAATACTAAATACACTTTTTTAATATGACACCTATTAGTACGAAGTTAAAGTAGGTGCAATAAAAAACCTTAAATAAATTTAATGAAACTAATATCAGCAAGTAACTTTAATTAAATTAAACCATATTACAAGTTTATAACAAAAGAGTATTTAGTTTATTTTATTACCTTTATGCAAAAGGTTTTGTTTCAATAAAGTTTCCACTTTAAAATAACTCTAAATCAAATTTTATGCCGTTCCTACCTATGCGTGGGAAAGTATATGAAATCATGGGTTTGGTCCGTGAAAGGCGTAATACGATTTTGTTGTTTCTGAACAATAACTTAATATATTACTTGAAGGTACCTAATCCGTTTATATTGAATATTTCAGACGTAGGTACGTGTTATATATATGATAAAAAACTATACAAAAGTCCTGTATTGGTAAATTAGACTCTATACATACTATTTAATACTAAGATAATTAATTGTTTTGTATTTGTATTATCACACTTTTTTTTAAAGAAAATTATACAATTCCCGATTTAAATGTAATCAATAGGAAAGTTAAGAGAAAAATCGCTATGATAAACAATAATAATAACATACGAACGCCCTATATACCTATATACCTAGTGAGAGAAGTGATCTTACAATTCCCGATTTAAATGTAATCAATAGGAAAGTTAAGAGAAAAATCGCTATGATAAACAATAATAATAACATACGAACGCCCTATATACCTATATACCTAGTGAGAGAAGTGATCTTATGGCCCATCATCAGGATGGAATAAGACCATGAAAAATGTGCAATATAGTAAGATCCAATTATAAATGTCGAACATAAGTCTGAATTTATCTCAATTTTCTTAATTATATTTGTACATACCCAAAATATTTAACAAATACATATAATAATACCCGTGTATATTACGGTTTCGAAATAATATACTGGGATGGGCATAAAGATGGTATTAGCAGAATCCGTGATCGAAAACGATTCGGAAACGGTGTGTTGGTCATATATTAACAAAACGTATAAAATTATATTCTGATATTTATCTTTTAAATACATTTCAGTATTAAATATCACTTATTTCTTTTGGTAATTCATTAAATAGTTTAGCTCCCACAAAATTGTTTACGGTTTCGAAATAATATACTGGGATGGGCATAAAGATGGTATTAGCTGAATCCGTGATCGAAAACGATTCGGAAACGATATTTATACCCTTTGTATAATAATTCGATCGGCTGACGTCCGACGACGAACGTGTTAATCCGATTCGCCAAAGAATAATGATATAATTTCATTATTTTTTATTACATATTCTCATGATAACAAGCAAAGATTTTATCGTTTTATAAATATTTTTGTAAGCCGCTTTGGTTATATAAACATATACTAGAAATATGTGCCTATGGATATGAACTTAGATCCAGTAATTCGGTTCTAATACTTATAATTATAACCTACTACCTGATACATGCGGTTTCGTCTGCGTTGTTTATTACTTTAACTATGTTTTAGGTACAAAGTAAAGAACATAAAAAGAATTAAAATGTATTCGTAAACAATGTTATCCCTTTTAACTTCTATTCTCCTGCCCACGCACACCACACCGCTTGACTCACATCTCCGCGGCAAGATAACATACATATCGCTGAACTCGTAATGTTCATAAAATTCGTGGTTTCTAAAAAAAAGTATTAGAGGACTTTATAATAAATGAATATATTGCAATATTTATAATTTTAGATAAGGTTTTGGTAAGTGTTTAAAAAGTAAAGCTAAAAAATTAATCTAAATTTATTCAGTAGTTTTTGTGTGATGCGCGTACAACAGCAGATCTATATAATTTTATTTGTGTATATATAAATTAGGGGTGTCGAATAACATCTAAGACTACAAAATTGTAAGTTTCGATATGAAATAGATACGAGACTTATTATATCATATAGAAGCTAGGCTTATAAATATCATTATTATTATGCTTGAAAATTAATTTTACAATTATTGATATTTTTTTATATTAAGTAACATCATTGGAAAAGTAAAATGTTTATTATCAGTTCACAAGTGTAAAATTTCTTATACAAGGTACCTTAGTTTCGATGTGAATTTGAGATCATTTGGTTGAACTCGTATTTTTGCAAGTTAAATCAGGGCTGTTTCTGGTTCTCGTTTTGAAAGGTTCACGAACGGTTAGGTGTACTTGAAGACTGGTTCGCTTCGGAATCAAATATTCTGCATCGGTACATGCCAATGAGATTTCTAATCTGGAAAAGAAAAATGTAAATTACGTCAAAGAATTCTGACGATAAATATATAAAGTTCGTTCACCTTTCACAAGAATTCTCTTCTAGCTAGGTTTATGAATGTGTGTTAATATTTAATGATAAGCATAGCCTTTCACTATATATTCATAAATGTAGTAACATTCATAAACCTAAGCGAATATTTATGATAATTTTAGAGCCTTTTACAAGCTTGTTCATTTTCTCTGATATTTATATACTTTTTGGCAGAGCGACCGCTTAGTATAAACTATCCTATATTTTTACTACAATATGAGCTTATATAACATCTTAGAAACCATACGATATATAGATAATATGAATTGCATACAGATAGAAAGAGAATAGACTATATTTTTGTATCATTTTAATTACGTTATTGGATAAAATGCTGCATTTTATTAATAATCAATTATAACTGCCAAAGTAGGTAAGTATGTTGAATACTAAATACACTTTTTTAATATGACACCTATTAGTACGAAGTTAAAGTAGGTGCAATAAAAAACCTTAAATAAATTTAATGAAACTAATATCAGCAAGTAACTTTAATTAAATTAAACCATATTACAAGTTTATAACAAAAGAGTATTTAGTTTATTTTATTACCTTTATGCAAAAGGTTTTGTTTCAATAAAGTTTCCACTTTAAAATAACTCTAAATCAAGTTTTACGGCGATTAAAGTATTCCTGGACCAAAATACGAACAAGAAAGAATGTTCCTACCTATGCGTGGGAAAGTATATGAAATCATGGGTTTGGTCCGTGAAAGGCGTAATACGATTTTGTTGTTTCTGAACAATAACTTAATATATTACTTGAAGGTACCTAATCCGTTTATATTGAATATTTCAGACGTAGGTACGTGTTATATATATGATAAAAAACTATACAAAAGTCCTGTATTGGTAAATTAGACTCTATACATACTATTTAATACTAAGATAATTAATTGTTTTGTATTTGTATTATCACACTTTTTTTTAAAGAAAATTATACAATTCCCGATTTAAATGTAATCAATAGGAAAGTTAAGAGAAAAATCGCTATGATAAACAATAATAATAACATACGAACGCCCTATATACCTATATACCTAGTGAGAGAAGTGATCTTATGGCCCATCATCAGGATGGAATAAGACCATGAAAAATGTGCAATATAGTAAGATCCAATTATAAATGTCGAACATAAGTCTGAATTTATCTCAATTTTCTTAATTATATTTGTACATACCCAAAATATTTAACAAATACATATAATAATACCCGTGTATATTACGGTTTCGAAATAATATACTGGGATGGGCATAAAGATGGTATTAGCTGAATCCGTGATCGAAAACGATTCGGAAACGATATTTATACCCTTTGTATAATAATTCGATCGGCTGACGTCCGACGACGAACGTGTTAATCCGATTCGCCAAAGAATAATGATATAATTTCATTATTTTTTATTACATTTTCTCATGATAACAAGCAAAGATTTTATCGTTTTCTAAATATTTTTGTAAGCCAGTTTATTTATATAAACATATACTAGAAATATGTACCTATGGATATGAACTTAGATCGAGTAATTCGCCTCTAATAGTTATTAATTATAACCTACTACCTGATACGTGCGGTTTCGTCTGCGTTATTTATTACTTTAACTATATTTTAGGTACAAAGGAAAGAACATAAAAAGAATTGAAAGCCAGCATGTACTATGCTTATAAAATTTATTAGTAAACAATGTTATCCCTTTTTTTTGTTCCTAGTTTTTGGGCGCTAATATTGCAACTTTGGGGTAAACGTTATGAAATATATCAAAATAATGTATAGTGTCCGGCGTTTTATTTGGTACGTTAGGGAGAAAAGTGAGACGTCCTGCTCATATCGACTTGCTTTGGTTTAGTAAAACGTTCTCTCTATCGTACAGCTTCATGACTGCGATAGGCCAAGATAACGGTATACGAAACCGAATTTAGCCAGCTATCTCAGTCTTCACTCCGACATGGCAAAGCAAAGGTCAGGTACTTGAAAGTAATGTAAATCTTAAAAATGCTTACGGATACGATCTTAGTGGTGTATACCTATCTATTTCCTAAGGTACATCATAATCATTTTTATCTTTTGCAGACTATTCAAAAACAATTGCAGTGCTATTTCCCAATATAAGGTTTATTAATAATCAATTATAACTGCCAAAGTAGGTAAGTATGTTGAATACTAAATACACTTTTTTAATATGACACCTATTAGTACGAAGTTAAAGTAGGTGCAATAAAAAACCTTAAATAAATTTAATGAAACTAATATCAGCAAGTAACGTTAATTAAATTAAACCATATTGCAAGTTTATAACAAAAGAGTATTTAGTTTATTTTATTACCTTTATGCAAAAGGTTTTGTTTCAATAAAGTTTCCACTTTAAAATAACTCTAAATCAAGTTTTACGGCGATTAAAGTATTCCTGGACCAAAATACGAACAAGAAAGAATGTTCCTACCTATGCGTGGGAAAGTATATGAAATCATGGGTTTGGTCCGTGAAAGGCGTAATACGATTTTGTTGTTTCTGAACAATAACTTAATATATTACTTGAAGGTACCTAATCCGTTTATATTGAATATTTCAGACGTAGGTACGTGTTATATATATGATAAAAAACTATACAAAAGTCCTGTATTGGTAAATTAGACTCTATACATACTATTTAATACTAAGATAATTAATTGTTTTGTATAATTATCTTAGTATTAAATAGTGTGTATAGAGTCTAATTTACCAATACACGACCTTTGGTAAGTTTTTTATCATAAATATAACACGTACCTACGTCTGAAATATTCAATATAAACGGATTAGGTACCTTCAAGTAATATATTAAGTTATTGTTCAGAAACAACAAAATCGTATTACGCCTTTCACGGACCAAACCCATGATTTCATA